>CAHIKZ030000807.1:1312500-1322500 GCA_903632075.3 Acanthosepion pharaonis | reverse complement strand
TCCCAACAGGGGAATTTCAGAAACCAGCACTCTACTGTCCGATTACAAGTGGATCCTTCATCCAGTGCTCTGTTAATGTTGGTAGCAGTTTGAGAAACACTACGACTAAACTTGAACTCAAAAAAAAAATGTAAAGTATCTCTTCTTTTGTCATGTTCAAGATGTGAGTTACATAATGTTTTAAGTTAAATTCTGAAAGCGATTGATATAAAATTAACAAGGACACTTTAATCATTAGGAATGCATTATATATTTTTGTATAACTATTATAATAATATATCAGAACACTAATGGTTTATTCTAAAATCGGACATTATTTTCCGAACAACCTAATAAATTCAAAAGAATTGAAAAAAAAAGGAAAACTACTGAAACTAGTTCTGAGAGTTGCATTTAATTAAAAGTAACTGATACTACACTTTAATCTCCATACTAAAACAATTCATAATTCCCTGTTTTGATAGCCAAAACTAACAAAGTGCATTTGTACTATATATATATATATATAATACCGAGGAAAGATTTTTAGTCATGTAAAGATTTTCATTTGGCTTTGTACCCTGACCACATTCATTTTAGCTTACTGTATCATTCATATAAATATACTGCAGTGCATATTTTTGTCCAATAATCCATAACTGGATCAAGCAAAATATAAATAAATAAATGAAAATAGATGCGCAACATATTAAAGGTTAAGAGGTCACAAAATTCTATTGGATTATTTCCTTTAAGAGAATGTATGCCAATCTTTTGTTATAAAAAAACATAGAAACAGATGTTCAAGATGCAACCTGAAAGTTCAAATAATTTTAACAGTACATGCAAACAGAATGTAGTACAGACAATTGCTGCAACCCTTTGTAAGCAGTATCCTAGTTTCCACCATATCCTTCAAAATAGTACTTCAAAGGGGGCAGTAAAATTGAGATGTTAAAGTAAGTAATTTTTTACATTATCCTATTATAATTGTGCTTGTTTCTCTCTTCTTTAGTTTGCATGACCGTTACGCCCTGCCAATACCTCATAAATAATGAACTATTCCCTTTTGACCGAGTGGGAAAAAGGGAAAAAGAAACTACTTGGTTTCAGTGAGAAAATGAAAGAAAGAAAAAAAGGAAAATAGAAGAGTTTAATGACTGAAATTTCAGTGAAATGGCAAAAAAGTCAATTTCAAATCTTTTCATTTGTACCCACTTCTTAAAATAACACCCAGCATTCATATTTATAATTGTTATTGTAATATTTTGACAAAATTTTTAAGCTCAAATATTTACCTACGTGGTAGGGGAATTGCTACAGATATTTTTAATGTATAACTCGTTATGAGCTTATTTAATCATTAACTTAAGAATTAAGATTCATCAACATTCATTAACAGTATCTGTTTATATTTCTGAGATGAGGTATTATGTACACTATTTACATTATTCAGACTATTGTCCTCATCTTTACTGCTCGGCCCGGTGGCTAGGATCAAAGTGTAGTATCTGCGCTTTGTGAGCTGCCGGGTCGGGTGTCTGTCGAACTCTCTGCTTGCAGAGGGGAACCCGGACGAGACTCCGCCGAAGGGTGGGGTTTCGTTCGGGGAGGTTGACGGAACTAGCCCGCTTGGACGGGTTTAGATGGGTTTTATTTTTGGCTGGGCCTACGGGCTCAGATATACCCACATTAAAAAGGCCTTGTGCCACATTCAATTCCTGTGGGTGAATTGATAAATACCATCTTTGCTGCCATATTTATTACAATGTTTTGGCCGTTCTACACTCCGGACTTCTTGGTTTATATGTCGAATATCTTGGTTTATAATGTCGAACTGAACCCTTTATTTCGCTCACTGGGGTAGACTGTTTTAGTTCCATGTGCCATGTTTAATGGATGTCAGTTATCAGTTATATCCTGTTAATTCCCCTCTGCAAGTTCTCCACTGCCTTAACCAGGTATTGAACTTTGGGTCCTGTCACTGGATCTAAACAACACCTTTATCCACTGTGCCATGTGTACTTGAGGACATCTGGGTATGAATTTCTAGGTATTATAAACCTAATGTCTTCAGCAACATTTTTTAGCAGTGCACATATTGCAATTTTTGCTGTTATCATTACATGTTTTTACCAGAGCTCATATTGCAATTTTTGTTATTATCGCTTTTCTCTGGCATTCCTTATTACTGGTTCCCATATTGTATTCATTTCTATGTTTGGTTGGCTCAGGAAGTTTTTGTGGCATAGCATGTGCTGATTCCTTAAGTTTACAAATTTTCCAATGGTGTTCTTTGTCTATGATCTCAACCTGATCCCACAGAGGGCAGTGATCTCCCTTTTCTCTCCATATATGGTCAAGTTAAAACTACTTTACATTATTTACATCTGGATTAATGTCTTTATCTATGCCGTTATTATCCCTCCATTGGTATATTACATTGGGTCTCTACTGATTTGATAATTTCTGAGATGAGGAGTTATCATTATTTACATTTGGACTATTGATCTCATCTTTGTTTTTATTATCCCTCCTTTAGCATATCACAATGGACCTGTACAAATTTTACAATTTCTGTCTGAATTTCT
This sequence comes from Acanthosepion pharaonis, assembly GCA_903632075.3. Classification (NCBI taxonomy): domain Eukaryota; kingdom Metazoa; phylum Mollusca; class Cephalopoda; order Sepiida; family Sepiidae; genus Acanthosepion; species Acanthosepion pharaonis. The sequence continues at coordinate 1,319,930 of CAHIKZ030000807.1, read as the reverse complement.
GGGATGAAAAGTTGTCATTATTTACATTCAGACTATTGTCCTCATCTTTATTGTTATTATTACAATGTTTTGGCCATTATGATGTTCATGTTTTTTCAGGTGTTTACCAACTTTGCTAACCTTCAGGGAATCCCCAAATCTTTATTCAATCCACATTCTTATATTCTTGTTTCACTGTCCATGTCTAGGGATATCACGTGTTATAGTACTGTTCACTAAATTGCTTGTCACATTGATATTTGTTTCAAATAAGGTAAACATTTGATAACTATGGCTGCAAAGAAATATTGAGTTATATGTTTTATCATAATACAAGTGAATTGTATGTGGAACATCAAGTTGACAGTCTTTGATATTTCAGACTTAAGATGCCCAGTAAATTTAAATACCGGCTAAGAATCAGTTATCCAAAAATTCTTGGAACCAGAAGTGTTTCAGTTTTTATATTTTTTTTTTGGAAATTGGAATACAGGTTATTTAATTTGTATTTAGCATCTATAAAATAGTCCAGCTTGGGAATGGAACCCAAGCATAAGCACGATATCCCTTTACATTTCATAACACAGCTTATCTATACACCCTGCATGTAGTTTTATATACTGTAACTCCCCGTGTATAATACACCTTCATCCATAATATGCACCCCTAAAAATGTACTGAAAGTATGGGAAAATGCTTCTACTCATGCATAATATACACCCCTTGTTTGGAAATCAAACCCTATAAATTGTACCCCTTCAATTTCATTATGGTCAGCATTTCCTACTCTTATAAAAAAAAAATGGTTTTAAACATAGAATAATATTATTCTAATTTAGTCTTATGATAATTCTTATTTTATTTTACATTTGTAATTATTCTTAGGTATATATGATTGTATTTGATATATTTATGGGGTTGCAATTGCAAAATGTTAGTGTCAAATTGTTATATGTTTGTGGTGAGTAGTCATTTCGCAACTAAAATCAACCTATGAAATGGTAACTTTTTAAAGATTTTTTTGTAGCTGTGCATAATACTCAGCCCTCATTTTGCTTATTTTTTTAGAAAAAAATGCATATTCTACATGAAGAATTATGGTAAATAACATATAACCGGAAAGTAGTTTTATGTAAAATTTAATAAATTATGTATATATACAGATAATGACACTAGTCATGTAAAGATCCCACGGATTTTTAAGTGGTGAAATTGAGAATTCAGGTAAAAATAATCTTTTTGTACTTTCTGTGGGTGTACAAAAAAAACAAAAAAAAAAACATGATCGTTACTTACAAAAAATATATAAATACAGGACTTTTTGAATAATATATTTCCTGAACACAAAACACCTGGTAAATAATCCATGAACAAAAGAGTTGCTGTTGGTTTGGTTGGTTGGTTTTACATAATATAAACCTCAATGGGTTATTTAATGCTGACAAATTTTTTATTGCTGGTAATATTTTCTTTCAAAATAAACTATAGTTGGTAATATCTTTTTTTCTAAGAATGTATTGCTGGTTATAATTTTTTTTTTTTTTACAATGTATTTCTGCTATGTATTAAAACCTATTTTTGCACTTTCATAGTGTTTTGACCCAGTTTGGGTGTCAACTATTTGCCCATAACTCGGACCCTACCAGATGCTACCACCCTGAGTCAGGGTGGACCTGGAAACATCAGCAATTAAGAGGTGGTTCCACTCTCCTCAAAACCTCTTGATTAGAAGCCTTGTTGTTGGATGTAGTTTATTGTCTTTCCAAGGACACAGGAGTTGCTGTAACAATCACTAACAAAAAAACTGGTGCCAACATAGGCTACATAGGTGGACTTTCTGGAATTTTCCATTTGTGGCATAAATATGTCAGCACCTAAAAATCTTTCAAATTTTGGAATTTCAGATAAAGGATACTAAATCTGTATTGATATTTATATATTGTAAGAACAGTAAGATGAGAGAAGAACATTGATGAGGTTACTCAGTCTTTTCTACAAATATTTTCATGTTCTGATGAGCTCTTTTTCCCAGTGCCTCGATTAGTTTTACTTTTCTTGCACTTCTCATCTGTGGAACTCCCTTTCAATTTCTTGCTTCCCTGTCATCTACAATCTTCAAAAATTTAAATGCAATGTTAATCACCATCTTCTCTTACTGAACCTTGTTCCTTTGTTTTCTTCTCCTCACTAAAGTCTTCTCATTCCCTGTAAACACCTGCATCCTCGTGGGATTACAGACTTGCTTGGGTTCAAATGATTAAAAAAAATAAAAATAATAATGAGGCCAAAAGAAAAAATAGAACTATGATGAGAATAATATTAAAAATCAGAATTTTGGGACATACTAGTGTCCTTTCTTAATGAAAAAATAACCTGATATTGGACTCTTTTTTTGAAAAAATTAAGCTCACAAAAACAGGATTTTTTTTTTCAAAATAGAATCCAACTTCAGGTTATATCTTTTGTTAAGAAAAGAAAAAGGTATGTCTGAAAAATCTAATTTTTAACATACATTTTTCTCATTGTGCTTCTATTTTGACTTTTTGGCCTGATAATAAATACAAAAGAATAATATTATTCTTTAATTTTCAAATTTCTTTCATCAGCCTACGACACTTATGTATGTGTGTGTGTGTATTATGCAAATGAATGACAAAGTGGGAAAAAATTATGCATAATGTGTTTCATCTTCAAGAAGAACTTCATTGGAATAAAATAATGTTTTTTGATGGAATTATATAAGTGTAGAATGGGGTGTGTATGTATATATATATATATATGATAGGATAGCATAGGACAAAGAACAAAATAGTAAACATTTCTTTATCCTATCATTCTGTTAGATTACAATTCATATTTCATCTGTATGTTATCTCAATTCATATATATATATATATATATATATATATATATATGAATTGAGATAACATACAGATGAAATATGAAATGTAATATATATATATATATAGGTATGTATGTGCGCACACAAAAGGTGCATTAAAAAGTTCTTCACCCACTCATTTTCTAAAATCTGAACAACATTTATATATATATATATATATATATATATATATATACACAATAAACACTGCCTTATATTATATATATAAGCACACACATGCATAATTACTAACCAGTATAAATTATTTGGTTGCCGAAAGGGAATGATAAATGTATCACCTGATATTAAATCTAAATAATCTACACTGGGATTTGAACTGCTGACTGGAATGTCCATTATTTATTCCCAACAGACCACCTTTAACCTTTCCTGGCCAGACCCTTTGCAAGTAACTATGAATAACACCCGAGATGAACAAGCAGATGCTATTTCACTCAGTTGTCGAATAATTTATTACTTGTTCAAGATCAGTGCTGGATTTTATGATAATCAACAATGTTTGGCATAAATGAATTATTGTTTTTCTTTATTTAGTATCTTTGCATTTATTGTTGCGGTTCTGAGGTGAAGGCTGTTGCCAAAGACACAGATCTCGATCCCTCTACTAAAAGAATATCGGAAGCAGACAGGAAAAAAACATATAACAGAAGAACTGTTATTATCAATATTAAGTATGCTGAGATTTGTAATATTAAATACCTACAAATCCATAAAGAGCTATATAGGCAAAACTTCCAGAACCCTCAAAGCCCGCATCTATGAACACAAGAGATATCTCCATTGTGATAATCCACTGAACAGTCTTCTAATACAGAAATAAAACTGGCCATAAATCTGATTTAAAAAATATCACCCTAATAAGATAAGAACATGCTTCATTATGAAGAAAATATTTAGAAAGAAAATTAATTTATATCTTTCTATCAATAAATACACACCAGGCTCACTTTTTCACCAACATTCATAAAACCCATATCAGATCCAGATACTTGCAGACAATGTACCCTAAGTCTTTCTCTCCAAAATTTCTTGATATTTCTCAATACACTCAAAAGGCATATATAATAACAATAATAATATCTATAATAGAATCAAATCAACATGTACATGCATACCTTCAAATTTCCTGATATGTAGGTGATCATCGCTCTCCACAATTTTCTATCCTTTGTAGATCTTAATAAATTTTGTCTTTATTATTTCTCCTAAACCCTGTTCCACCATCCATTTACTTAAACTCATCAATATGCATCTGTCCTGTGAGTATCAAATTTTTCAAGCCTCTCCTCTTGGATAGCCATGATCACTCGCATCAGAACATGGCACATTATTAAGAAGAATACCAAAGCTAACTAAACTTAGGTATAATTATCTTTTGTAGCCTTCCTCATTATGTGCTCCAGAAATTTCAACTCTGACTTCCTGATGTTAAGTATGACTTTCTTTTTTTGTTTCCATTTTCTCTAAAACCTTGTTATCGCTCGTATGTTTACAGTCCACTTGGTTTAGTGATTTCATTTTCTCAATTGTAAACAATTTTCAAGTATTAGCCCATATTTATACATATTCAACCATATTTGTTTAATCCAGAGATTTTAGTGTAAAAATTACTTGTTTTTTCTTTAATTATGAATTACTCATGGGACAGGTAGAAGACAAGAGGGTCAGAGGAAAACAACGTATAATATACTTAACGAGTTTGTGTAAATGGATGGTGGATCAGGGCTTAAGAGAAAAAACAGAAAGACAAAGTTTATTAAGAGCTACAAAGGATAGGAAATGGTGGAGAGCCATGATCATTTACATCAAGACATGGCACATAAATAAGAAAAATACCAAAGCTAACTAAACTTAGGTATAATTATCTTTTTTCTTTTAATTATTAGCTAAATTTTCTATCGAATTATTTATTTTTATATACATTTGGAATTATATATTTGACTTGCCTAACAAAACTTATAGTGATTTTTTTTTAGTGTATCATAGACATGGCACAAGGCTAAAAGACTGCAGCATCCAATGACAAACAAACTCATTACTCAGTCATAATTGATTTAGCAAGACAAGATTGCTAAACATTACAACACATCAATATGTTCAGATGATTTTCTAAGCAGAGCTTAGATGTGGCATAAGGCCAAAAATATGGAGCACCTAGTGAGAATCGAACTCGCTACTCAATGGTAATTAATCTAGTGAGACATGCTTGCTAAACATTACACCATGTTGAAGTGTCCTGTCTAACAAAACTTATATGTCAAAAAAGTTTTACTTTAAAAAGTGAGTTGCTTATGCTAAACGTTTGGAAATCTTTGTCTAAATCTTTTAAAAACACAATTTGCATCATTACTTGTCATCTGGGGCAAAAATTCTCAGCATCCTCCTGTAGAACCATATTTTTGTAGCCTTAAGTCTCCTCTTCATCTGGGGGAAATTGTCCAAGCTACAGAAATCTTACCTTCTCCTCTTATGTTCATACAACAACCTCATTCAGTACCCCCTACTTTGAGTGGCTCTTGGGCCATGTAGTACTGGAATGCTTTGTAATACCTAATCTTCTATATTGCTAGACAATCTTCTCAAAGATGATGAAAAGACTTGAAGTGAAAGAGAAGTAGTGCTATTGATAGATTTACATTTATTTACATTCAGACTATTGTACACATCTATGTGGTTATCATCACAATGTTTTGGCCATTATGATGTTCACGCTTTTTCAGGTGTTTATCAACTTCACTAACCTTCAGGGAATCCCCAAATCTTTATTCAATCCACATTCTTATATTCTTGTTTCACTGTCCATGTCTAGGGATATCACGTGTTGTTCATTATTTAGTACTGTTCACTAAATTGCTTGTCACATTGATATTTGTTTCAAATAAGGTAAACATTTGATAACTATGGCTGCAAAGAAATATTGAGTCATATGTTTTATCATAATACAAGTGGATTGTAAGTGGAACTTCAAGTTGACAGTCTCAGATATTTAAAGACCATGACTTCAGACTTATGATGCCCAGTAAATATAAGTACAGGTTGAGAATCCCTTATCTAAAATTCTTGGAACCAGAAACAATTCAGTTTTCAATTTTTTTTTTCAGAATTTGGAATACAGGCTATTTAATTTGTATATATCATCTATGGAATAGGGGTTCTTGAGCCATGTAGTGCTGGAATGCTTTGCAATACTTAATTTTCTATATGGCTAGACCATCTTCTCAAAGATGAAGAGACTTGAAGTGTGAGAGAAGTAGTTCTACTGATAATATCATGGATAGAACAAATGTGTAAAGAGGAAGTTTAACAAAAAAAACAACAACAACAAAAAAACTGCTGATAACAATCAGAAAGAAACAGCTGAAATTTCTGGGACCCATAATGAGAAAAGATGGTCTGGGGAATTTAACAATCGCAAGAACATATTGAAAGCAAGAGATGAAAGGGAGAAACTAAAGTAACCTACTTAGTTTTTGTGGATGATAGCAAAGAGGGAAAAACTGCTTAGAACAATAAAAGGTTGTTGAAAGCTATGATTGCCCATCTCTTGCTATATATTTAGAAATCCTTGATAAAATCCAAAGAAGAATCTGTGATGTCATTGGGCCTGACCTGGCATCTCAGTTTCAGTCACTTTCCCACCATCATAATGTAGCTACCTGGTGACTTTTCTATAAATTCTTTCATGATAATTATTCTGATGAACTCTCCTCTATGGTACCCTAGACTCTACTAGATTGGTGGTAAGATCTCATCATTTGACAGTTTAATCCTTTGAGCCCTGACCACCACTTTACCGGTGGTAGTGAAAAATGACGTAATGCCCAGCCACTGGATGAACAGTGGGTAAACACTTGTAACTATTTTTATATCTACCATGAAACATTACATACTAATTATTTGCAAATTTTGACTCAGGAGCTCAGGCAGAAGGTTTAAAATAATTCAGGAATGCAGGGCTCAGAGGGTTAAGTGGCTAGATATAATTGTATGTTCTATGCTAACAGTTTCTTCTTTTTCACTTTTTGCTTGTGGAACTCTCTTTCAGCTTCTTGATTTCCTGTCAACTTTAATCTTCAAAAATTTAAATGCAATGTCAATCATTATCTTCTGTCTTCTTAATTTTTGTTCTTTTATTGTTTTTGCTTCTTAATGTTTTTCTTCTTATATTCTTTCACACTCAATGACTGCTCTGCATCTGAGTGGCTTTATTGCCTTGCTTGGTGAGAAATGATTAAAATATATATATATATATATATATATATATATATATATATATATATATATATATACACATACACTTTTCCTAGATGTCTATCAAATTCAATAGCCTTCTTGAAGTTTTGACCAGAGCATTTTATTTCACCTGTGGTATGTGGTTCTCATTCATTTACCTGTCCTGTCTCATATCTTTCCTCAAGAATTTCAGAGGTCTAAATTATTAACTGGTTAATTATTGCTTACAGATGCCAAATAAAGAAGTATAAATGCACTGAAATCATTGGGACTTGTCAAAAATGAAAAAGCAAAATGAAAAACTCTGAAAAAGAAT
>CAHIKZ030000807.1:1235000-1310000 GCA_903632075.3 Acanthosepion pharaonis | reverse complement strand
AAGAATAATTCTTGTTTTTTTTTGTGAAATTGAATATTACATTAATGATGTTTAGGAGATAACAATGACTTTTTTCCAGATACCATTCCAACTATTTAACCTATAAGTGGGGAGAAGAGATAGATTCCTAATTCTCCAAAGGATATTTGAATGTAATAGCTTGAATTTAAACTCAGGTATCTGATTTCTCATTCCAAGCTGCCATTATACTCCCAAACACATCCATCGCATATATATATATATATATATATATATATATATATATACACACAAACACATACATTAATTATTGGGTGGCTAATCATATCCAAAAATGCCTGTCTACTAGGGTGGCTAGCCAATCCCTATTGCAGACACCTGCTCAGGCACATTTGTGCTTGCTCAACACCCACAGAGCCCACCTGTGGTTTATAGTGCAACTATGCTGAGCTGATATCCATTACAGTTTCTGGGAGAGTATGCATTAACTAGCATGATCAACAGTCTGAACAAGGCCAGTTCATTCAAACCCTCGGTCACATAACTTCATGCTCGCACAACAATCAATCGCTCCCAATGAGTTCTATCTACTCAATTTCACTAACAAGGCTTGGGTTAATCTGTGGTTTTCAGGCACTTTCCAATGGTGCCACACACTAAGATTGCCTCCTTCAGACCAATGATATCAAGAAATCACCTTCTTGACAAATCACACTATGGTGAGATTCAAACCTTGGTCTCATGGTCAGAAAGCAAACATTCTAAGCATTCATGTGTGTATATGGTTGCCCATCACACATATACACACACATATATACATGCACACATATGGTGACTGCTATATTTTACGAAGATGAGACCTGCCTCTACTCACCCTTAACATCACTTGTAATCATTCCATGTCATTTTGGCATCCATGGCCTCTAAGATGACTCTTGTGATCAGCATCCATTTCATAGGTATCATATATATATATATATATATATATATATATATATATATATATATATATATATATATATATATATATAATCATTTATTTGAAAATTGATGGTGTTGATTCAACACCATCCCTTGATAAGACACCAGAAATGTTGAAACAAAATGGTTATTTTTGTAGTGATTTTATAACATTTTTATGTTATAATTTTCAAATAAATGATTATATTTGCTCTACTCTGTATTGAGCACTCTTTTAAGAATAGTATTTGTTGGTTATTGGAATTTATCTCCCTTACTTGGAGATATATATATGTATATATCATATATGATTAGTCTAAATCCTGCAAAATTTCTTCACTATATATATATATATATATATATATATATAGAGAGAGAGAGATGACAGATAATGATTAGTCTAAATCCTGCAAAATTTCTTCACTATATATATATATATATATATATATATATATATATATATATATATAGAGAGAGAGAGAGAGAGAGATGACAGATAAACTCTGTATCCTTGATTGGATCCACAATGCCCTACAACTCTCCTGTGTACCACCATGTACCTCCTCAGTCTAGATAATGATCTGCAAAACCTGGTTGAAAACAACAGTGTTAGCAGGAGGATGAAGAAGGTTGGCATAATTTCCCTTCTTCTGGTTGTTATATACATATATACATGCATACATACATATATACACCCATACATACAAACTTATAAACACATATACAGGCATCCCTTGATTAAAGTGCATTTGATAAAATGCATTTGCAATTAATGCGCTAAAATTTTTATATACCAAAATTTGATTAGTGCACACATAATACTCAATTACTGCAGTAAAACATTTTAATCATAGTAATTGAAAATTGATATTTTTATAGTTACCGTTATACAAATATTTTTTATAGTTACCATTGCACAAACTAATCAAGGGATTCCTGTACATTCATACAGACTGGGCCCAAGTTACTTTATTGTAATGCTATTTTATATACACAACCATATTTCAACTAATAAATAAAAATATAAAACATTTTATTAATACAAGAATTTAAAAAACATCTAAACTAAAATGCATATGAAAATTAAAAGAGAATTGTGTTTGATTTGAAATGCATCTATGTTTATAAAATGGTATTAAAAACAAAGTAACTTTTGGGCCATCCTGTATATATTTGTTTGTGTATATATATATATATATATATATATACCCAAAACAATTTTGATTAAAAAAAAAAACAACAATGTCTGTTTGTTAAATTTTTTATTATATTTTTTTTCCAATTTTTGAATAAGGTGCTGAGTATTGTGCTTAAAGTTGTGGATAAACTGACCGAAGTTCATATTTTTTTATTTTTGTGTCTAAGTACTTTCGAATTTCACATTCATTATCAAGAACCTATTTGGTGCCTGTGTGGTAGTTAGAATTCCTCCGTTTGCACCGTAGTATTTTTTGGGAATCTGGAAGTTTGAAATAGTCTAATGTGATGTCATGTGTAACATCTATTGGGAACAAGGCTGCACAAAACGTTTGATTTATTTTATAAATCAATTCATTTATTTTATTCTTGTAATACTAATATAATATGTGAGCACATTAATCATATGCATTTCAAGATACCATTCCTATTGTGATTGATAACTTTATTTAATGTGTGTTGTTTATTTTGTATCATAATAGCTCCTAGAGTCTTGAGTCTTTCCTTGCTTTGGGTGCTGTAGAGTATTTTGGTGTTATCTACTGATATTTGTCTTATGTCAACATAAAACAAATACCAGTAGATAATTGCATTTGGGCATTTAATACACACACACACACACATATATATTTTGAACAATAAAAAATATTCAGAAATTAAAACATTAAAATTTTCAGACACACTGGGTTGTATATTAATATTTTTGTTTTATTATTTCAATTAGATTCCTTGACTAGTTTCAGCCAGTATGGCCATCATCAGGAGAAAAAAATTCTGCTTGTTAGTAGCAGTGAACTACAGGAATGAATGACTTTCTGAAGAAAATGAATTTTTATCTGTAGTTTTCATTTGTTTTTTTTATTGTTAATTTTTGTCTAGTCATTGTGTTGGCCAAATGACCTCTTTTAAGCTGTTTTTAAGATAGATTCATGCTACTCTGAATTCCCTTGGTCATTTTGATAGTTTTATTGATTCCTGGGAATGGGATGTGTCTGTGTTAAATGTGTGTGTGTGTGTATATATATATATATATATAAACTAAAATGCATATGAAAATTGAATAAAGAATTTAAAAATCATATTCTGTAAACCATTGGGGTCACAGGGCACAATCTGTACTGTATACATTGCAGCAGTGGTGAGTCTAATGTAAAATAGTCCATTCTTCTTCATACCAGTTTTGAATTCAGAGTTTTCCTCCTCCTAGACTGGTTGCCACCACAAAGAAAGATCGCCCAGACAACCCTGTTATAGCCTGGGAGGGAAAAGAGCTGAATTCATACCTTCCCCAAGGGTATTTGTGCAAAAGTGAATGTAACTCAGCTGGAATTTACACTCATCTTACCAATTTCTCTTTTTTGCGTTTCTCACAATTGTATGGCCCACATCTCCACTTCCCAAATATATTTTGCTAATTTCTCTCTTTCATCTTTCTTTTGCACTATCTTTCCATAAAGAAGTGAAAAAACAATAATGTTTGAAATGAAATACATCTGTTTTCATAAAATGGTATATAAGTAAAGTAACTTTTAGGCCACCCTATGTGTATATATATATATATATATATATATATATATGATGATGGTCACCAAACAGTCTGTGGTGTGAGATGTTTTCCTGCAACTTCTGCAAACCTAATTTATAGTCATCCATATCTTGTTCAACACTGTGTATTCTTGGTGCCAGACAGTTAAGAACCAGTGAAAGCAATTGGAGACCACCTATGTCACATACGATTCAAATCATCTGATGGAAAGACAACGTATGGTCATTAATACCAGAATCATATCATGATTATATGATCCTGCTGTGTATGTATATGTGTATATCTATATATATATATATATATATGAAGAAATATAGTTTTAAGGTGTGCTATATTTATAGAATAAAGTGCTCAATATCAGAGATAGAGCATATGTAAATATAAATATAAAAGTGAACTTTGAAGTCAACACACAGAGGCGACAGGCTGTTTCAAATAGTAATTATTGCTCTACTCTTGGTATTGAGCCCTCTTTTGAATTAATGCTCAAACGTTAGAATTTGTATATTATTTTTTTGTTCTCATTACATTCATATATATATATATATATATATATATATATATATATATATATATAGTAAAAGGTTTTTCATTTAGCTGATTGATGTTACTTTCAGCATCCTGTCTCCAGACCTTCTGGGAATCACTCTGTTCACTTGTCAGGGGGTGTCAGTAATTGACTGTTTATACTTCTCAATTTCTCTTTTTTATATACACTTTTCTCATTGGTGAAATTTTTTTTTTTTTTTTCATAGTTTATATGTCAATGTGTGTGTGTGTGTGTGTGTGTGTGTGTGCATGTGGGTGTCCCTGCCCATGCATCCATTTGTACATGTGTGTGTACTTCTTGACCATGTGAATAGTGACTTATCAGCCTGGGGAGGTGATGACTGTGGGAAATGTCCAAAAAACATAGTACAGGCTGATCCAAGCCTTGTGTATGAAACTGAGTTGTTGGCTGCAGTACAGGTGGTGCCCCATGAGACTAATGGATTACAGGAATCATGATGTGATTTGCAAATTCTTTATACATTTTTGGCACATGAAACCTACCTATACTCATATATTAAAGTTCAGTAAAAACAGGGATGAGCAATGAATATTGGAAGGGAAAAGGGAAAGAATGAGAAGATACAGTAAAAGAGCATGAGAAGGACAGAAATATGAGATAATGGATAATCGTGGTAGTCAACACCTATGAAATCCCTATGGGTGCATCAAGTGTTAGAATCAGTTGCATTCAATATGATATATTTAAGTAGTGAGTAGAGTGATGAGAGGGCAACAGTAGTTTGAGAGATGTTCTTGGTGATGACATAAAATGCTTTTCTTGAATGTACTCCATAAAGCACAGCCGTTCTGGCATGTACAATCCTTGGTCTATAGAAGTGGTTCCCAAACGGTACAGCATGTGGCAGAAGGGCATGGCAGGTGAGGCTGAATGATTGAAAGACAATCAAAGACTTAGAAACAGTTTCAAAAAATCCATATGCCTAAAATAAATATGATTTCAAAATTTAAAATATTATTATGAATTACTTGTAATTACATGCATGATTGCTAGTATAAATAGTTATAAATAATCATTGACCGATTTTATCATTATGATATTTTTGCCTTATATCAATTATTAAGGATATAGTAACTAGGCTCTGCAAGTTGGAGGAGAGAGTTATCAATGATAATGTACTGACCTTAAATCTTGAGTTATCTCCCTTTAATTTTCACTGTTTTTTTTTTATTATTTTTAAATGTAGTTTTTATCATATAAAATTTTGTGAGGCGCAAGCAAATTCTCATTCTGAAAATGTGACCCAGAGAAAAAAAAGTTTGGGAAAGAATGGTATATAGAAATATGCTAAAAAGCAAGGGTGATAATAATATTAACAAGTATGAAATTATCAGACTGACATCATTTTAGCTGATCCAAGGAGCTTTGTCAAAAATTAGATAGGTATTTTAAGGGGAAAAAAAAAAGAAACAATAAAAATAAGACAGACATAAAGTCTCTGAAAGTTCTGGTTTTTCATAAATTTTCTCTTTCCAGCAGCTAAGAAGGTCAGTTTACTGTGTCATACAAGATAATTTTTCTCTCTGGAATCTATCTTACATATCTATAAGTCTACTATTTGTCCAGGCTTAGAATATTGCTGCCACATATGTTCTGGTGCCCCTGCTGTTTACCTTGGGCTCCTTGATAAGATACAAGGAAGAATCAGCAATATTATTGGTCTTGATTTAGCGGCTCGGCTTCAGTCACTTACCCACCACTGTAAGGTTACCTCACTGTGTCTTTTTTATAAATACTTTCATGGTAATTGCTTGGATGAGCTCTTCGCAATGGTACCTATACTTTATGAATTTAAGTGCAGTACTAAACTTGAGCCAAGATCTCATCAATTTGCACTTGACCTGGCTAGATGTAGCTGTAAATTCTATGCTGACAGTTTCTTTTTCCATATTCTCACTTGTAATTCTCCCTTCCAGCTCCATGCTTTCCAGCTAACTTTAATCTGCTAAAGTTTAAATGCAATGTTAATCCCTATATACTATCCTTCTGATTACTCTTTTCTCTCCCTGTTCATTAATGTTTCTGTTCCTAATTTTTCCACACCCTGTAACCCCTTGCATTTTAAGGGCTTTACTGTCTTGCTTGGGGTGATTACAATTAAAAAAAAAAACCCTCCTAGACCCCTTTTCCACCACCCATTTACACAAGATCACTAGGCAGGTAATGTGCTGTTTTCCTCTTTTCCTCTTTCTTTCAATATGTCCTGTGTGTGTCAAATTTTCCAAACCCCCTTTCCTCATTATGTGCCCTAGAAATTTCAACTACCTCTTTCTGATGCTAAGTATAAGCGTCCATTTTGTTTTCATTTTCTCTAAAACTTTGTCGTTGCTCGCATGTTCAGTCCATGGTATTCTCAGAATCCTTCTGTAGAACCATATTTCTATCTCCTCAAGTTTTTTCTTCATCTGTGTGGAGATTGTCCAGCATTCACTGCCATAGAAGAAGAAGTTGGGAAAATGTTCAAGATATATTTGTGGTAAATATTAATATATTTCTACTGGATATAAAGTGGGGGATCGGTTTTCTATTGTCATTAAGTAATAAAATGATCCCTCATAATTATTATGGTGTCAGGTTTTATTATGCAAGTCAATGTTTATTATGATGTCAGGTTTTATTATGCAAGTCAATGTTTTCACAATAAAATTGGTATTAATCAATCAATATTGGCAGAATTTTCACACTATATGGACAATATTTTTTAATCTCATGTCCCTGAAGGATATGGATGTTCATGCCTCTCCACATTTTTTTTTTCTCAGTGAATTTCCGTGCATTCTTGAGAAAGATAGTGGAGTGGTTTTTTGTTACCTTCTCTACAGTTTTAAATTTTCTATTTCCATCAGTAGCTGTCTATATTTCTGAGATGAGGTATTATGTACCCTATTTACATTATTGTGACTATTGTCTTCATATTTGTCGCCATATTTATTATGATGTTTCAGCCATTGTATCTTCAGGTGTTTTATTTCGCTCACTGGGGTAGACTGTTCTAGTTCCATGTGCCATGTCTAATGGATGTTAGTTATCAGTTATCACCTGCTTAATTCTCTCTCAAGTTCTTTACCGCCTTAACCAGCTATTGAACTCCTGTCACTGGATCTAACTAACACCTTTATCCACTCTGCCATGTGTCCTTGAGGACATCTGTGTATCAATTTCTGGGCATTATAAACACTACACTGGTAAAAAATGGTTGCTGAAGACATTAGGTTTGTAATACCCAGAAATTCATACAATGAGTTCAATACCTAGTTAAGGCAGTGGAGAACTTGAAGAGGGAATTAAGCAGGAGATAACTGATAACTGACATCCATTAGACATGGCACGTGGAACTAGAACAATCTACCCCAGTGAGCGAAATAATGGGTTCAGTTCCAACCACCTGAAGAAGGCCGGAGCGTACAATGGCCAAAACGTTGTAATAAATTTAGCTACAAAGATGAGGATAATAGTACTCTATTTCCATCTATTAGACTGGTTGGTAATCTGCTCAGATATTTAACCCCTAGCTGGGATGTGCAATATATTGTCAGATTTTATTATGCAAGCAAATGTTTTCACAATAAAAATGGTATTAACTTACAGATGGTTGTAAGATGTTCTGGACATATATTTGTGTTAAATATTAATATATTTTTACTGAACATAAAGTGGGGAATCGGTTTTCTATTGGAATCAAGTAATAAGGATCCCCTCCATTATTATTATAATACATTATGTCAGATTTTATTATGCAAGTCAATGTTTTCACAATAAAATTGGTGTTAACCTTACAATTTCAGGATATATTTATTTATATTATAAATATACCATATGAATATCACCTTACAGTCTCTATTTGTATTATAAATATTTACAATAGCTGGTATGGTGGTATGTGATTTTATTATGTAAATCAGGGATTCTTAATGAGAATGAAAACATAGCATAGTTTTTTTCAACAAGTTTTCAGATGGAGTAGAAGAATTCAGTTTATCATCAATTTTATTTATTTCCACTTGGATATATCTGATTTTATTCCCACTTGGATATATCTTGGGTTGTTTTGATTTTTCTTTCTATGCAAGAATGTGAAAATTTTTGTTGTTTAGTGTCCTTGTTCACTGCAGGGCCATGAAATTTAAATAAGGTGTATTTCAGTAGCAAGAATTATTCTAAAGAGGTTTTGTTGAACAATACCAACAAGGTCTATTTGTCCAGTTTCTTAGTAAGTTTTTCCAACTGATATATTACCATGTAAAATACTAAGTTATACAGGTGTACAAGATACTATTTTGGATTTATTTATAAGTAAAAAATTAAGTGGCCCTTTGTTTACATAAAAAAACCTGACACTCTTGAAACAAGTTTTTTTTTTTGTTTTTTTAAGCATTTCACCCCAAGCAAAGCAGTAGTATCACTAGTAAGCAGGGGTTTTAGGGAGTGAAATTAAGAGAAAAGACTGGATATGGGGGGGGGATTACAGAAAGGATAAAAAGAAGAATGGGGATCAAGGTATCAAAAGATGATGATTGACATTGCATTTAAATTTTTGAAGATTATAGGGAAGCAAGTAAGATGAAAGGACTTCCACTGTCAGGAAGTGCAAGAGAAAAGGCTGTTGGAATAGAAGAGGAGGTTACATTTAACTCTTTCGACAGTAAAATGCTGTGACCTATATGCCAACCTAGTAGCATCAGGAAAAATAGCTCATCAGAGCAATTGCCTTGAAAATATTTATAGAAAAGACAGAGGGAAGCCACATCACATCTGTGAGAAAATGACTGGAGTTGAGATGCCAAGTCAGAACCGACTATATTGCAGATCCTTTTGGGATTTTGACGAGAACCTTGAGATGAATAGCAGGGGCACCAAACCATATATGGCAACATTATTCGATACATAGACGAATGATAGATTTGTAGGATTTGTGTAGGATGAACTCAAATGAGAAAAACCTTCTGGAATGACACAGAGAATTTTTATAAGGATAGTATAGCAAGGAACAACTGTGACAAACATGGGTTTATTGCAGTAGGCAGTGGAAATAGCAAATAAGTATTCAGCAATGTCTCTCTGCCACTCATCCAAATGACTTTGCTATATTTAAGATGAGCACAAGACAGTTCATCTATTTGTTTGTGGGATCTCTAGAGTGGCAAGCATGCTCCTAGTGGGATTCACATTAATTTAAAGTTTATGTTTGGTGACCATTAGTCTGTTGGCAAATGTCTGCGACCATTGGTTTGTTTGCAAATGTTTGGGACCATTGCAATGTTGGCAACCATTAGTGTATTGACATCTGTTTGAGGACCATTGGAGTGTTGGCAACTGTTTAGTAACCATTTGTGAGTTGGCAAGTTTAGTGACCATTAGTGTGTTGGAAACTGTTTTATGACCATTGGTGTGTTGGAAACTGTTTGGCAACCATTGGTATGTTGGCAACTGTTTGTCAAGCATTTGTATGTTGGCAACTGTTAGGCAACCATTGTTATAATAGCAACTGGTAGACAACCATTGGTTTATTGAGTACTGTTAGGCAACTATTAGTATGATGCCAACTGGTAGGCAACCATTAGTATGATGCCAACTGGTAGGCAACCATTAGTATGATGCCAACTGGTAGGCAAACATTAGTATGATGCCAACTGGTAGGCAACCATTAGTATGATGCCAACTGGTAGGCAACCATTAGTATGATGCCAACTGGTAGGCAACCATTAGTATGATGCCAACTGGTAGGCAAACATTAGTATGATGCCAACTGGTAGGCAACCATTAGTATGATGCCAACTGGTAGGCAAACATTAGTATGATGCCAACTGGTAGGCAACCATTAGTTTGTTGACAACTGTTTGACAGCCATTGGTGTATTAATGAACCTGCACTAATTCTTCATTTTTAACACAGATATTATTGAAACTCCCATGATATATTTCTCATATAAATTTCACCAACACTGGTATACTAATAACAATTATATTGTGAAAAATGTTGACTTGTCCAATATATTCTTAAACAGTGTAAATTATAAGCACATGCTGAAAATTTCTTAGGTTAAGGAAGAAGCACTCCCAATTTGATATTTGGGCATTTTGTCAAATTTTGTGAAGTGGAGTGTGCTAAGAAATTTTCAGTACCCCACTTATATATATATGTGTGTGTGTGTGTGTGTGTTGCAGGTTGTTCTGATGATGCCTTAGCCTTGTCTGAATGTAGTTCTTTATATATATATAATTTTGTTTGTGGATTAAGAAGACATCATCAGCCCCACAACAGAAATATATAAATTACAAACAAATCGTATACTATATACAACACAATAAGTATAAACAAAAATAATAAATGGCTTTCATATACATTTCAGAAAAATTTTGTATATTTTAAAGAACATATATGTATACAGAGATAAAATGTTGAGCTTATCTAGTAGTAGCCACATGACCTGGAAATGTGCTTTCTTTGAACATCAAAGGTGAAGAGACAGAAAATTTGATTTTTTGTTTCAATTGGCAGAAAAACACTTGTATCGGTTCATAATGGGAGTTTTCAATATTTAACTATTTTTTTATAATCTAACTTTTCCTTTCTTTATTGTTAATTATCATTATTATCTATATTTTAAAGTAATTTTATTGTGACCTAATTTTTTCTTTTATTATTAATTATTTTGGTTTCATACTCTTACATAGTATAATACTATGGGTTGGAGGTTATTTAGAGATTTATTTGTTGCTATCACTACATATACATATATTTAAAAAATAAAAAATAGAAAATAATGATTTATGTAAAAATTGAAAGACAATATATTTAACTCAAGAAAACACTAGAATGCTCAAGAATTAACAACAACAATATATGTCTAGAAAACCAGAAGTCAAAATGGCAACAATTGAAAGAAAAAAGAAAAAGAGAGAAAAGGTAAAAACTCAATAAGGAGTGAGTGTAAAGTGAAAAAAAAATGGTGAAAAGGACAAATAACCACAACATTCTACAGGTATGCACATAAGCAAAGATGGGCACATGGGTGCACACACACAAACACACTTACACTATGAAAAAAAATAATTGCACCTATTAAAAGTGCATATAAAAAAGAAAAATTGTGAAGTATAAGCAGTCAATTGCTGATACCCCTTGATGAGTGGATGGAATGATTCCCAGAGGATCCATCTATGAAACTCTGGAGTTGGAAAGCTGAAGGTAACATCAATCAGCTAAGTGACAAGCTTTTACTTGTATTATATATATATATATATATATATATATATATATATATATATATATATATATATACACACACACACACATAATTAAGAAGTAACAACTTTGAGCTGTCCTTTGACAGAAGTTAATGTTGCAATCATTTTTTTCTGTCTAGGTCAGAGCATTTTTCTTTATTGATTAGGTAGGTGTTTGCCTTTAAGTCATTTTCTTTTTCCCTTTATGTTTTTTCTTTCCTTGTTCAAAATTTCCTCTTGATTATGGTGTGAGATCTATTGGCAAATTGTATGTTGGTTACACCAATATAGTTGATTTTTCTTTAATACAGGCATACCTTGATTAATGCGTTTTTGATTAGTGCACTAAAATGTTTATATACCAAAATTTGATTAGTGCATACATAATACTCGATTAGTACAGTAAGAAATATTATTAAATTATATTTGGTTTTCAATTTTAGAGATAATTATAAAGATTGAAATAACATAATTTACACAGATATTTAAAATTTTGATACTTAAAAAAAATGAGTTTTTGGTGCTAACCAAAAATATTGTTTCTAAGAATCTAAGTTCAAAGACTATTGTTTAATCCCTTGTGCCTTAGCAGCTTGACTTGCTTAGGGTGAAAAGATTAAAAAAAATTTTAACAGATATACTTTGAATTTGTTTTGGAGACTAAAACAATGAATTCAGAGGCTTTTACTGAGACAATAAGGATCCATTAGGTTTTCAACTCAATATTCACATATCTGCTTCTTAGACTAAAATACAATGCACTTAGATATTTTCTTTTAGTCAATAAGAAACTATTGATTTTTAACAGATATAACCAAAATTTGTGGATGCAAGAGTAACTGCATGGTTATTGGTTCTATCATTTGGTTTGTTCACTTCATGCCAATGCATTGGAAACTGCATGAATCCACCTTCCTCCTACTATGGGTTAAATACCAGGGTAGACTGGGCTATCTTGCTATAGATGGCAACCAGTAGAAGAGAAGAAGAACTCTTAATTCAAAACAAGCCTGAAGAAAGATAGATTCTGTTAAGTTATTCTGGCTGAGACATACACACCACTGCTACGACTACAGTATATGTGGTGACCCAACAACAGGACTTGTAACGGGAATCATAATCCTAATTCGACAATCATAGAATCTGTATTATAAAAGAAGTGATTCTCTCAACTTTAACAACTCAATGAGGTTAAAACTGGCTGGCCACATTCAATACCACAAAAAACAAACATAATGTCTATTGTAGTGAACAGGTATTCTCTCAAGAAAGCCCTTTTGCCTTGAACGGCTGTTAAGTCTTAAGCTCACCCCAGACTTGTTCCTACTATGCTCTACCTTTACAAGAGCCTGATCAGGCTGAAAATGGAGTTCTGCTGCCATATCTGAAGACAGTTTACCAAACAATATGGAAAAGGATGGATGCCTATATTTTATACATTTGATAAAGTACATCACTAAAAAGTGTTAGCACTTTCATAGTTACTATATTAAAAACAAATAAAAATATTTGTCTGAAAATGAAACATTTTTCCCAAAATAATTGTCAGGGAAGGGGTTAATGATGATCTCTCTTAACAACTCAATGGAAGAAAAACTAGCTGATCACATTCAATACCTCAAAAAACAAACTTATAATGTTCCATCATCACCAAGCAGCCCCTGAATTTTCATCTATCAAAATTACCAGGTGTTCTCTCAAGGAGGCCCCTTTGCCTTGAGTGCTAGTTGAGAATTACTCAACCCAGACCTCAAGTGGAGCTCGTATATATGATCCATCACTAAAGATGCTGGAAAAAATTTGTTCTGTTACTTGTACTGCTCCAGTAAGGACCCCAACTCCTCTTGCTATGTGCTACATCTTTAAGAGTTAGATCAGGCTGAAAATGGAGTACTCCTGCCATATCTGGCAGGAGCTACCCAGTCTTCTCTTTCCAGTTGATAGTCCAAAAGCAATTATGGGTGATAAACTGTTTTCCACCTTATAATCACTTTCTCACAGACAAAATGTTGCAAGCCATGCACTACTCTATCACTGTTTCCATTGAAAATGTTCAAACTAGCTACATTCCTTAGTTCCCCAAACTCTAACACTCCCAGCTAAGACCCATCACACTGCCTACATTGAGGTAAACCACCCTCATTCTCTTCATATTCCTTTATTAAATAAAGAATTTCAAAAACTGTTGCTTTATAGAACAAAATCCTAGGAAGATGCTTTACTGACAACTACAATCAACTCCTGGTTAACTATTACCTTTCTCCTATATTTATGTAAACTGCACCCTTTACTCATACCACTCAGACAACAACTGCCTTAAGCAACCCTCTACCTTGAGCCGCCCTTGGATAGGGTTAACATGGGAAAAACTGTATCTGCATGTGTCCGTTGTGCACGAGTGACTTAACTGTGCTTGTGCAATAAAATCTATACACAAACATACACTCAGAATTTACCTGAGTTTGAAATAAGACATTGAAATAATACATTCCCTACCCTGAGTTGAACAATAAAATCAATGTTGTAAACAAGAAAAAGAAATACACAATTGTCCTGGGTTTGAAATACGACATGAGAATAATATATTCCCCTTCCATTGTCTGCACAACCTCTGCAGAGCTATAAAAATCATAAATTTAAAGACAAAAAAGTTAATTATTTTAAACCCTAAAAAAAATCTGATAATTATAAGATTTTATTAAAACTTTTTTGAAATTATTCAGTAACAAACAGAATTGTACTTTTAAAACTTTAAAAAAAAAAAAAAAAAATTGAAATATTTTTACATGTTACTGAATTACATGCACACATGGGTGCTGTTGAAATCTACATCAGTGTCACAGTGGCTAATTTTCATTTCTATCTGCTAGCAACATCTGGGTAACAGGCAAAGTATAACCCAACTCTGTGAAGCCTTTTTAATAATGCCAGTATTTAAACTGAATATATTTTCGAATAAATTTTGCATTTTAAAATGAACAAACAATTTAGATTTGAAATTTGATCATCTTGCCATCAACAAAGTAACAAGTACTGAAATAGTGAATTAGATGCAGCTGTAAGTTTTATGCTAACAGTTTTTTTCTTGCACTTCTCACTTGTCAAACTCCCTTCTGGCTCTATGCTTTCCAACCAACTTTAATCAGCAAAAATTTAAATGCAATGTCAATCACTATCTACCATTCTCCTGATTACTCTTTTCGCTCATTATTAATCTTTTTGTTCCTAATTCTTCCACACTCTGCAACCCCTTATGTTTTAGTGGCTTTACTGCTTTGTTTGAGGTGATACCAATAAAAAAATAACTGAAAGACTAAATAAAAATTAATAATGGCAATGCTTCATCTTGGAAATCTAAGCAATTCAGAAAATATAAAGTGTAGAAATAAAAATAACCACTGCTATAAAATCTTTGTTAATTCTAAATTAAATCAGAAGACAATTTTGGTACTGACCTGATATATGACATCTTTATCTTTCTGTGAGCGCATTCCTGAGGTAGAGCTCTTCTGACTTCTGTCCAGCTGGTCTCCAGGGTAAATCCCTCGTCTTGACTTAGTCTGGTGTGCTGTTCGGCCAATGTCCACGTCAGTCATACGATCAGCTGGGACATCAGCCCATGAAGAGTCTAAGTGTGATGTGCACATCAAATGTCTTTGTTCACTAACGTGTTTTTTGCAAGCGTTGGCCGCCTGAGCTTTTTGGTTTCGGCACCTCACAAAGCAGATAGCCATGACTGCTGTGATCGGTACCGACACCGTCATTGATACTAGAACAATGACAATCATCAAAAACATGTGAACCTTGTCATCATCTTGTTGGTTACTGCCATTCAACATCTCATAGGTTTTATTGCTTACAGTCAGAATGAGAGAGAGGTTTGTGGTGCGATT
Source organism: Acanthosepion pharaonis (assembly GCA_903632075.3). Taxonomy (NCBI): domain Eukaryota; kingdom Metazoa; phylum Mollusca; class Cephalopoda; order Sepiida; family Sepiidae; genus Acanthosepion; species Acanthosepion pharaonis. The sequence continues at coordinate 1,294,628 of CAHIKZ030000807.1, read as the reverse complement.
AAGCATCGGCGTACCATTGTCTTTAACAATAAACTGAAGATTGTATACACCGGCATCATTTGGTGTGACATCTCGACTGAATGACAAAAGACCCGTGTAACGGTTGAGTGAGAATAACTTCTTTTCATTGCCACGATGAATTTCATATTTGAGGAATGCGTTTTCGCGGCTGTCTCTATCAGAAGCCTTCAGAACTGTAATATTCCTAGAATTGTGTACATAGTAGAGAAGTTTAAGTGTATAAGGATTTATACTGGGAAAAGTAAAATATGGAGCATTGTCATTTTCATCTTTTACTTCAACAATCACATTTGCTGTGTTATTACGAGATGGCATTCCTTTGTCTTTTACAAAAACCTGGAACCGATAGATATCTTGGAACTCGTGGTCTAATGATACAAGAGTAAGTATTAACCCATCATCTGTGATGTGAAAAGGAAGGAAATTCTTTTTATCAGTCAGTAATGAATAAGACAATTGACCCCCCAGTCCAAGATCAAGATCCGTGGCATTTATGTAACCGACTGGGTATTTAGAATCTTGGTTCTCATAAACCAAAAACTTAAATGTCCTTTTTGAAAATTCTGGCCTTTCATCATTGACGTCCATCACTTGAACAGAAAAGTTACTTTCACTATGCAATGGTGGTGACCCTTTATCTTGGCAAGTGATTGAGACCTTGTGATGGTCTTTTGTTTCCCTGTCAAGTGAATTTTTGACAATCACTTTGTACTTCTTTGTTCCCAGGCTTTGTAGTTGGAATTTGTCATGGTAAAGTTCGCAACGTACTTCCCCGTTTAATCCTGCATCAAGATCTGTCACCTTCACATAAGCAATGAAACTGCCAACCTCAATATCTTCTGAAATGGTGGCCACGTTACCAGTTGAGTCTGAAACAAAGTTCACATCAATAGTTGGGGCATTATTCTGTTGATTGATAACATTGACTATAACTTTCACTGCTGAACTCAAGGGTGGATTGCCACGATCAGTGGCTTCCACATACAAGTAATAAGTCAATAGCTGGCCAATTATGAAAGGCTTGTAAAGAAAAACCTCGCCTGTTTCCTCATTCAAATTAAAAAGTGATTTAGCCACATCCGATGTTTGTGAACTGAAATGGTAGTAAATCTCACCATTTTTATTTTTGTCCAGGTCTGTAGCAGACAAAATTACAATTGGTGCAGCTACATCATGTTCATTGTTGATTGTAACATTGTAGACGTTTTGCAAGAAATTTGGGACATTGTCATTAACATCTGTGATGGTGATGTAAACATCCAAAATGCACTGTTTTGGTGGAGATCCACCATCTTCAGCAATCACTTGCAGAACATAAGAATCCTTTACTTCCCTGTCAAGCACATCTTCTAAAACTATGCTGAGTTTTGAGGATCCAGCCACACTTTTCAGCACAGACAATGCAAAAGGATCGTACACATCTTTTTTGAGATGGTAATTGATTTGTGAATTAACATCACCAACATCTCTGTCTATAGCGTTCGGAATAGATCTCCTGGCACCCTTACGGTCATCCTCAGAAAACTCTATCCTCACCTGGGAACTTGGGAATTCAGGTTTATGATCATTTATATCTTTTACCACAACTTTAATTTCTAGGATTTTAATGAAGGATTCTCTCTTTCGGACAGCAACGTCCACTGTCTTAAAACATTCCGTATTACGTCTGCATATGGACTCAGCATCCAGTGTCTGTGCAGTGTAAAGTTTCCCTGTTTTTTTGGATACTTGGAACAACTGAGCAGTGCTGACCACATCTTCTTGTATTTGGCTGAATCGTATTAAATTTTGGTCCTGAGGTGAAATGCTGTCCATGAGGTGAGTATCCGCTGCTAGATCTCCAACATAGGTGCCAGGGCTCTTGCCTTCTTCTACATAATAAGTAAAGTCAACACAGAGACTCAAGTGCAAAGTAGACAACAACAGACTCACTGGTAAAAACATGTTCCTCTGGTATCTGTGGTAAGAAAAAGAAGAAATGTTCCTTTTCTTTATGGATGTGGGAAAGATCGTTGTTCAACCTGAAAAAAAAAAATTATTTGAATAAAATTCAAAATTTAAATTATATTTTAATAAAACAAAAAGTTGAACCCACAAATGGTGGGAGGAAAAGTTGCACAAATCTCTACACAAAAAAAAAAAAAAAAAAAAAAAGAAAGAAAGAAAAAAAAATCAATTTTTACAGGGTATTTTTTTTTTTTGCTTTAAGTACAAAATCTACAAAAAATTATATATTAACTCTTTTACAATATAGGAAAAATGGAAATAAACAAATATTAGATTTCTAAATTTAATATTTTTAACCGTATGATATTCTTTGAATGAATCGGTTGTTTATTTGTAGGGACATTATCATTATTATTATTCTTAATAAATAAAAATAAAAATATAAAATAATATCATAAATAAAATAGAACAAATAACATTAAAACTTTGTTTAAAATGAAATAAATAAAATCAAAAGAATAAAAGTTATTCCAGCATGCAACAGAAAACTCTACTGCCTGAGAAACAGATTCTTCATGCCTAAAAATGCCAAACTCACTCTCTTCACAACAGACCCCCAAAGTGCAAGACTTTAACCATTCACCAATACTAAAAAAGATTTTTAACAAAAATAATGTTAAGATCAGTTATCGCTGTGTTAGAAATATTAATAAATCTATATCCCAACATAACAATATTAAACAAATAGAAGTCCAACATACACAATAGAGTTAATCTTTTAAAAAATAAATGCAACTGCCGGAAAAATATGATCTGTCTCTTAAATGGTCAATGTATGACTGATAATATTGTATACCAAGCTAGCATACATTCTGGTAAAAATGTCAAATTCTATTTTGGTTCCACTGAAACTCTTTGGAAATCTCATTTCTATCACCATCAAATAAATCTAATCAATATAAAATACATAAACAGCACTGTTCTCTTAAAAATTTCTGGCAATTAAAGAATGGTACTATGATACCTATTATTACATGGGATATTGTAGCAAAAGCCAAATATTTCAATGAGAAAGGCATGTCTTGTTGAATAATCTTAAAACGCTTAAACAACACCTAGCTTATTAAACAAGAGAAATGAATTAATGATTACATGCAGACATAAAAATAAATATCTGCTCAAATATGTTGATCCAGATTAATTTTTAATATAGATTATGTTTTTTTATTAAGAAGATCCAGTAATCTACCTTTATGCTTAATAAAAAAAATTAATATTAACAACTCTAATTTTTTTTTTACACTCACACCTATATAAATCCAATTTTAAATGCCAAATATATTTTTAAATTAAAAAACTGTAATCCCAGTATAATATATGACTGCACCAACATTGTGATAACCAAATATTTTTATTAAAATTTAAATTATATGACAGTGAGTCTATACACAGTACCTGAAAATTGCATTATGCATGAAACTCTGATTTGTGTTATCAGTGAGGGATAACGTGTGTGTGTGTGTGTATGTGTGAGTATATATATATATATATATATATATATATATATATGGATGCAATTGAAGAAAAAGGAAGAAATATGAATATCTAATAAGGAGTAAGTGCAAAGTGAAAAAAAACAATGAAAAGGACAAATAACCACAACATTACACACAGACACATGATCACACAAATGCACGCACATATACACAATAAAAAAAAAAATGCACCAATGAAAAATGCATATAAAAAAATAAAAACCAAGAAGTATAAACAGTCTATGGCTGATACCCCCTGATGAGTGGACAGATTGATTCACAGAGAATCTGTCTATGAAACTCTGGAATCAGCATGCTGAAGGTAACATCAATCTGCTGAGTAACAAACCTTTTACTTGTATTAATTATCTCTCTCTCTTTCATATATATATATATATATATATATATATACTTACTATCCACTTAATAAAGTGAACATGCACAAATGTTCTTTTATTTAAATTTCTAATTAAACATGATTATGACAACCTGGTGAATTTCATTTCATGCATTAGTATAGGAAAGAAAGTTGATTTCAGAAACTTTGAATGTGGCATGTTTGTTGGTGCCAAATGGGTAGGTCAAAGAATTTCAAAAATTGATGATCTACTAGGTATTTCATGCACAATCATCTTGAGGGTATACAAATTGGTAAGAAAAAGGAAAAAAAATTCCAGTTAGTGGCAATTCTGTGGTAAAAAAATCCCTTGTTGATGAAAGACATTAGAGGAGAATGCCCAGATTGATATAAAGGCTCAAATAACTACTGTTTATGATGGGGGGGGGGGGTATATGGAACAGCATCACTGAAATGTCTATGTGTATCTTGTAAGAAATTATTAATTTTTGATAAAAAGCCACAAGACTACTATTGATTTTGCATCTATTTATGGGTAAATGTGGAATAGCAATCAAAGATTTCCATTTCTCCTAAAGATGCAGACACCCATATGCATATACAATGAAGAATCATTGAATCTTCAACATACCCACCAATAGCATTAGAGATTCAAAGAATCTGCAATTTTATTTGTCCTGACCTGGCATCTCAGCTCCAGTCACTTTCCCACTACCATAATGTAACTTCCCTATAACTTTTCTTTAAATTCTTTCATGATAATTGTTCTAATGAACTTTTTTTTAAATGCTGTTTTTTTTTTGTTTTTTAATTTTCCCCCACCCTGATAAATTGTACATATGGGAGCTAGTTAAGACTTTATAGAGATTTTGAGGTATTATGGTGGCTATAGTAAGAATGTTAAGTAAGAATGTGCTGTTTTGGTGAATGGAATACTGTGGTATATTTGGGTCAGTAATTGTAATTAACTATGTTTAAGACAGACTGAAGACCAACCTCCCCGACTTTTGCCAAATTTTGTATTTGCAAAATAAATATTACTTTCATTTATGGTACTTAGACTTTATGAATTTAGATGCAATACTAGATTAGTGGCAAGGTCTCATCAATTTATATTTGAAATGACTAGATGTAAACCGTACGTTCTATGCTAACAGTTTCTTCTATCACTACTTAATCATGAAAATCTCTTCTGGCTTATTGCTTCCCAGTCAACTTTGTTCTTCAAAAATTTAAATGCAGTGTCAATCATTATCTTCTGTATTCCTAAATCTTGTTCTTTTGTTCTCTATCCTTAATAGAACTTTTTCTCATATTCTCTAACCCCTTGCATCTTAGTGGCTTTATAGCCTTGTTTGGGGTAAAATATTTAAAAAAAATAATTACACTTGATGATGGCCTCAAATTTTACAAGTTAAGAAAGCATTAAGTTTAAATTGTTAAGCTGCAAATTCTGGTGAAATGATGAAGCCTTGAGGTTTTGTAACAGCTTCATTCTAACTTCTTTGCAATCATGTCAAGACTTCAAGTGGAGGCTTCTTGAAAATTAATGACTGCAGCAGTTGTAAACACATTATCAAGAATAAAGACAACATGAGAGGAACATTGTTGAAGGCCATTAATCCAGGGCAGTATTTGGCTTATTCTTCATTACCAATATAAATACTACAGACTGCAATTAAGCAGTAACTTCTCTGAAATCCTAACAAACCCTACCGGATATACAGAATTATTTAGCATTTCATTTGAATCATCTTTGCCAATAGCAAACAGGAGACACTGGCCCTTGGCCATTTTATTTTCTGCATTGCTGCTTCTAGATACTCATTTACACCTGATTTAGAAAATGAATCACTGATACGGTCTTTGTCTTGCATTGTCTTTCCCAAGGACATCAGTGGCATAATGAGTCATTAGAAAACTCCAAAGACAGCAACAGAAATTCTGGTTAATCAGAGTAGATCATTAACAGACTTTCTCTGGAACAGCTTTGAATTTAGCACAGAATTCTGGGGTTTCAGTTTCGAACATCACAGTCTGTGAAAACCAAACATGAATATATTTCAGATGTTTTTCAAGATCAACCAATCAAAGAAACAATTATTTCAATTCTGATCATCGCCTATAATATTTATTAATTAATCTGAATACAAAATCTGCAAAACTCTCTTAGTACAAATCTAAACCTAACTGAGAGGTTATTTCTAAATTCTCCTCCTTTACTTTATTATTATTATTATTTCCTTTGATATCTGTTGTATACTCATTTCCTTCTGGATCCCAACCAGAGATCTAAGGTCAGAAATTGCATCATGACAAAAAAAACCTTAAGATCACACACATTTTACATAATGTGTGAATGTAATTAATACTGTTTAATTAAAAACAGAGCATTTACTAAAATTGTATCTATAAAAATAGTGTATAAATAGAATATATATATATATATATATATATATATATAAGGGTCATGGACATCTATTTCCTGTTTCGCTCATGTTTTGCATGTTTATATATGTAAATATGTCTACATGTTTGAGTATTATAATCCGATTGTGTATGTATTGTCTTTTGCAAGATTTCACCTTCCCCATATCACCACTTCAAATGTATCTAAGCTGTAATGAAGGTTAGCACAACATTAGATTTTAACGTTTATTCTAATTGAATTTTTGGCCTTTCAATTAAAACAAAAATAACAAAACATATGTATTTTTTCTCCAGTTTCTTCTTTAAATAATTTAATAATATTTTAAACTTAATACAGATTAAATTTAAAATTGGTAAATTTTAATTTTCAATTTTCTAGTAAAATTTAATATTAATTAGTTAGAATGATTTTTATTTTTGTCTAACCCTAGCATTAAAGCATTAATTATTATAACCAAGGTTCATTGTCAAGTTTTTTGAATTCTCATATACTTGTATTTTGATTAGTCATTGCAGCTTATGTAACAGCCTTTCCCCTAGCGAGGGATGTTTGATCGATTTGAACCTTTTAAAACCCTTTATTCTACATTCAACACCATCACTTGATAAGACACCAGAAGTGTTGAAACAAAATGGCTATTTTTGTAGTGATTTTGTAACATATTTATGTTAGAATTTTTGAATAAATTATATATATATATATATATATATATATATATATATATATATATATATATATATATATATATATTCTGTTTTAGGCAGCAATTCCTCTTTCATACATGTTTCATTAAATGTGACTGACAAGGTACTGCGATTGAGCTTTTTATTTAATTTTTCTTATGTTTGTACACGTTTTCTTTTCTAGACACAAAATGTCTAAAAACTGTCCAAAAGTTCTGCATATCCAAATACTTTCAGCTATTCTTTTAGAAATTATCAAGAGTGATTTTTATTTTTCATATTTAACTAAATGTGTTTTTTTTATTTATGTGTCTAAAGTTAAAGGAATGTTTTATTTTCAAACATGGTCAGCAAAGTGTTGACTTTTCCTCTTTTATTATTAGGGTTTCCATAATTTTTAATCTTTTACATGTGGATGAAGCTATTATACTTGTATTTTCTATTAATATGTTTCAGATGGAGTCTGTTAGGTTTTTTTTGTATTTAAATGAACACAAGAAAAACTAAATAAAAAACTCAATCACAGTACCTTGTCAATCCTCTTTAATGAAATATATATAACATCATTTGTTCTTATCTTCCCCTTCTATCCATATAAACTACCCATTAACATACCCCTCTACCTCGAGTGGCTTCCAGGCCTTGTACAGGGTGAACCTTACTGTAAAAAAAAAAAAAAATTAAATTAAAATTTGATAAAAGCAAATTTCACTCTATTCCAAACAGATCCTTGTTCAAGATGAAGAAGGTTGATACTGCTCAACTGTTGCTTGAGAGGAAAATACAAGAAGATTGTTTGGAAAGGAAGAAAATATTTGCATAGATAAAGGCAAAGAAAATTATAACTGGTGATATTATTAATCTAAAGAAAACATTATTTATAAATTCAGTTAGATGCAGAAGACAATGTGGTAACAAATCCCAGCATTCAATGCTAAAAAGTACAGTTTAATGAATTTGTATATGCAAGGCTATGTATTCAAACTTGTAAGAGTTTGTTAGTGCTAAAAATTGAAAATAGGGTAGTAATTATTACATGTACATTATTAATAACTAAGTGTATCCGTACCATCAAAAATGTTGGCAATTGCTAGAAGGTTTTAATAATGAGATACAGTGAAACAAAGTATTGAGATTCAATAAAGTGGAGATAAAGAATTCATAACTAAAATAGAAGCCAATGAATTAATTAATCCATTCACTTCAGTGGCAGACTGCCTCACCGGCATACCAGGAAATTTCCTGGTGGACCCCAAAGAATATTATAAAATTATTAAAATTTCTAGTATTTGTATTATGCATGCATTAACATAAATAAATTAAAAATTATTGAATAGATGCAACATTTTATTTGCCTAAAACCTATACTTTTATTTGATTCCTTTAACTATGTTTTGGGATTAAGTGGATGCTTTTGACTAAGCCCTTTGACAAGTTTTCCTGGTAGACATTTTTAACCCATTCAGCCACTAGTTCACTTCATGTTTTAGACATTCAGTGGTATATATGATTCATTGATTACTTCTGGTATTATATAAATCACTTTTTGCTCAATATCTTTTCATGCTAAAGATTTTGTTTTTTAATATAATAGTGAAATGAAGATATCTCTCAGGAGAAAAAGATTTTAGCAACAGAAGGACAAAGACTGTGACAACAAAGTCTATTTCAAGACCAAGTTAAAGGTATCTGAATGCCTCACATGAAAGTCTTGAAAGAATAAGACTGCAATCTAAGAAACATAGGAGCAAAGAAATTGATTAAATTGTTCATTTTGTTCAGGAAGTAATTTTGACAAAATGTTGATAAATATTTTATTTTTATTAAAATGACTAAAGGAAATAATCACTCATAAATTTACTAACTTACATTGATTTACTTCCCTTTCATCCACAAATGGGACAGGAAATATATAAATAAATACACATTGATAATTATTATATGGTTTAATTATGAAAGTCTATATAAATTAAAATTTGATATATATTATTATAAATATTTTATACTCTTAACACTTTGCCTGTTCTGCGCATCATATCTGATGCATAGGATGTGTGATTTCCACATCCATGCATCATATGTGTTACACATGAGCCACGATTTTAAAAGAGTTGTAAAATTAAGGACACTTAAGTGCAGGACATCTGAGGTAAGGCCTAATCTAATATTTTATGCATCATAAATGACCACAGGTCACTTGCCTATTTTCAGATTGATAAATACTGCAAGGCAACTCAGCTTATTTGGCAAACAGAATATATTGAGTTTCACATAATAAAAACCTGTGCATCACATGTTTTACACAGAGCATAGTGTAAATAACTTATGATTTGTACATTTTTATACTGTGAAACACTATATCAGCAAATTCTATTTGCCAAATAAGCTAAGTTGCCTTGCAATAGTTATAAATCTGAAAACAAGCATGAAAATTTGGATAGTACACACGAAAATGCCCTGGACAGGAAAGGGTTAAATTATAACAGACACATCATTAAAAAAATATTTCATAAATTGACCAACTTCACACTAAAAAAACTAAATTTATTCAATATTATTAATGGAATGTTAGATTCCAACTAAGACGAAACTGACTTAAAGTAGAATTACTCAGCTTATTATTTGTATAAAAAGGTAAAATTCATGCATCATTTAAAAGTTATATTTAATTATCATATGGTTTCAGCCTTCTGACATCTAATAATTAATTTTTGTCTGGATTTCTGGGATGAGAAGTTACCATTATTTACACTATTTACATGAAAACTGTTGTCTGCATTTTTGTTGTTATCATCACATTTTGGCTGATGTGCCCTTTGATCTTTAACAGATTTCACCCCAAGCAAGGTGGGAATGCCACTAGTACGCAGGGGGTTACAGAGTGTGAAAGTGAGAGAAAAGACTGAGTATAGGTGGGGATTGAGCAAAGGACAAAATATGAACAGGATTCAAGAAGGCAGAAGATGACGATTGATGCTGCATTTAAATTTCTGAAGATTGTAGTTATCAGGGAAGCAAAGAAATGGAATGAAGTTCTACAGGAAGTGCAAAAAAGAAACTGTTGGAGAAGAAGTGGCAGTTGCATTTAGCTATTTCAACAGTAAACAGGTGGGACCTAGATGCCAATCTAGTAGCACATTTAAATTCATGTAGTCGAGGCACCAGGGAAAAAAGCTTGTCAGAGCAGTTGCCATGAAAATATTTGTAGAAAAGACAGACAGGGAATTTTGAAAGTTTAGAATTCTCTGTATGTTACCCAGATTGGTAACTACCATCTTCTGTCTTCCTGAACCATGTTCTTTTATTGTTCTTTCTTCTCACTAAAGTCTTCTCATTCTCTTTCATTCTCAGTAACTCCTGGCATCTTAGTGGCATTATTGCCTTGTTTGGAACTGAATGATAATTAAAACAAAAAAAAAAATTGCATTAAATAATTGTTACATTTCACAAAACTCAGTTGGTAATCTTTCACTTTTCAGTTAATTTATGAAAGTTTAAAGAAGGCCACATTATAAAAGTTAAAACCTCACAGACTCTTGGAAAAGATAGTACCATGCCTTGCTTGATATGATAAAATTAGAATAAATAATTTAAAATCTTAAGATATGTTTTTTATATGAATATCAATGCTTCTTAATAACTGTTGTAATAATACTTCAGTAATTTTTAAATAAGTAGTGGACTTAACTTAGATTTCTTGATATTTGTTTCATATGCTGCTGAAATGCATTCTCCCTTGAAATAAAAATTATAAGAAGACAGGATCAGTGCATACTACTCCTGAACCCCAACCAGAGGAAGCCCAAGCCTGATCGGAGGCCCCCAGCAGTGCTTTGTGACCCTCACTGTCTTATCAACATTTGCTTTTTTCTAAAATTCAAAATATCATTGGGTCACATGAGAGGAATTGCTCTATACTATTTTCAAGTAATTATATCATTAACTTATTTAATTGGATTTTCTGTTATATGTTTTACTTTTATCAAAATGACTCTTTTGTCCATTCTTATTAGCTTTCTCAATCAATTGAAATGATATTTCATGCACAACATGGCTACTCATGCACAGAAGACTTCTATATTTAAAAATTATTGCCTGCTTGTATGCGATAAAAAGCAAATTCATATGAAATAAATACAAATCAGAACTGACTCATATATTGATTGAAAATATTTTTGTTTCTTGAACAGAGTTATTTTATACTTATCTAAGTCCAGGCTTCATGTGTACTACCCTCAACCCCTCAACCTGGGAGGCCCAAGTGTGATTGGAACCCTGGGCAGTGCTTTGTGACCCTTGCTATCTTACCAACATTTGCTTTGTTATACCTACATTTATATACATTAAAAATTAAACTAAGTACAACTGACTATTAAAGGTTGTAAAATTTTCACAGATTTTGATGTCATTCTGGGAGTTTCTTTTTATTCAAATTTGTGAATTTGTTTTGATCATACTAAGTCTCAAGAAAACACTTTATAAAATTCACTATTTTTTATCCATAATGTTAAATGTGTTGAAATTATTCAACTTTTTAACAGAAAAAATCTACGTTAAAAATTGCCAGGAAAACATTGTTGATTTATCTAAGATGAAATGGTCTATTAGGACATGTCTCTAATTTGTATTTAGATATATTGTATTTATTTTCAATTTTTCTAGTTGAATTGTTCGCCTATATTGCATATGATCCATTATTGTAAATAATTAGGTTACAATAAAATTTGTATTTTATATGAATATTACCTTATGAAAATTGAGATGTAGTAGAGTGGGGGGGTCACATCATAGTTTCAGAGTAGGGGGCACAAGACCCTTGCACCAACCCTGCAAGAAGCTATATATATAATGGTAGCAAAGTAATTATATCAAAGAAAACTATTAAAGAATATTACAATCAGTGATATATTATATCTGGAAAATGTTGATCTATGGATTTACTGACAGTACTCTATCATTAAATCTGCTGGTCAGATTAGAATCTCCACCAGACCATCATATGTCATCAACATTATTATCCAATACATTGAAAAGGACTGAACTCAAATAATCATAGATATTTCTATACTGAAGATATTATATATACAAAGTGCTGTCCAAAGTTTTTGCTAAATTTGACCATAAAGATAAATATAACATCTGTTATTATCATAAGTTGATATCAAATAAGACCTCCTTCTTTCTAAGATCAATGGTTAAAAAAACACTGAGTGAGCGAAGCGTAATGGTTTTGGCGAAGACCTTTTTGAACATTGCAGAATGGCAATACAGAACCACACACAAAGAACTGTACCAAATAACATAAACCACACAACTTGAGGAATAACAGCAGCAATAACTAAAAGGCACAGCACATGTAACTCAAAGAGAAAATAATGACATAATGAAGATGTAGACATTCCACACTACTTCAAATAAAAGGTCAGGAAGGAAACCTATCAATACTGGAAAGATCTATAATAGTTACTGGAAAATTCCTATTTTCCTGAAAAACCTTTTTCAGAGAAAGATTCAATCAAAAACAGTACTGGCTGCATGGTAAATGAATATCAGATGTTTCCTTGTAGGGAAACAGCAAATGCTACCATTACCATTTTGAAAAAAAAATGCACAAAACTATCAGCATGAGTATGATGCTTAAATAAAAGTTGTTATTTAGAAATTTGTGTTTATCCTTATTGAAAATGGGTAAAGCAACATTTGGCCATCTTTTATATATATATATATATATATATATATATATATATATAAAATTTCAGATATAACTAAACTGTATCTGTAAAGGACAATCTGAATAAAGACAAATGAAAAACTTATTTTAGATGACATGTTAGCTAAGATAAATTTTCCTTTTGTCTTTATTCAGATACACACACACACACACACATATATATATATATATATATATATATATATATATATATATATATATATATATATATATATATATATATATATATAAAATTAATACAGTTAAAAGGTTTGTCAGTTAGCTGACTGACTTCATAGCTTTGTAGACAGACACTCCAGGAATCACTCCATCCACTATGTGTGTGTGTGTGTGTATCTGTGTTTATATTCCATTCTGATATCAAAACCTTATTTTGAATTTTTAAAATTTAGACAATTTATTTCAAATTAATCATCTTTTTATATCTGCTGTGTCTCCTGTCCTTTGTAGCTCTTAATAATTTTTTTTTCTTTTTGTTCTATCTCCTAAACCTTGTTCCACTATTCATACAGAAGATGAATGCTTACAGACTGAGAGATATAAATAAGTACAGATTTAATATTAAATATGAGATAATATCTTTAGATAAAGATTAAGTAAAGAAGAAAGGAAGCAATGCAATTTATATTTGTTTGTTGCCAAATTTAACTTTTTCAAATAACTGGTGTCTCTGACAAGTCAAATTTTATATGGTACACACCACACAAACCTACAAAGACATATGTGTTTGTGATATTGATATTCGTATAATTGATTTACTTTCTTCTGTTTTCTAAATGTTTCCTCCATCAATGTTCTCTTTATCAGAATTCAGATTGCCTATTATATTGTAAGCTAACTTAATGGTTTCATATGAACACTGAACTATCAGACAGTTCCAATCATCATAGATTTTATTGAGCAGCTGAGATCATTGAAAAGAGCATTTTGTGTGTAGCACTAAACTTTTCAATAAGATTACTTTATCTGTCTATATTTCTGAGATGTGGTATTGTAATTATTTACACTATTTAAATTGTTTAGACATATAGCCCTGTGGATAAAATCATTGGCTGAAGTAACCCAGTGACTTGACCCAAAGAGTTGTGAGTTCAATACCTGGCCACAGCAGAGGTGAACAAAAACTTAGAGAGTTGAATTAAAGGAAAATAACTTAAACTGAGATATCTGGAAGAACAAAATGGACAAAATAAAGGGTTCAGTTTGAAATTCCAATCACCTGAAGAAGGCTGAAGCATACAATGGCCAAAATGTTGTGAATATGACAACAATCTGAACAATGTAAATAGTATAAAGAGATTACTTCAGACTCTACTTTTTTTTAATCATTTCACCCCAAGCAAGGCAGAAATACCATTAGTATGCAGGGGGTTAAAGGGAGTGAAATTGAGAGAAAAGCCTGAGTATAGGGAGGATTGAGGAAAGGACAACAGATGAACAGGATTCAAGAAGGTAAAAGATGGTGATTGACATTATCAGGGAAGCTAGTAAACAGAAGGGAGTTCCACAGACAAGAAGTGTGAGAAAAAGAAACAGCTGAAATCTTAGAATTGGTGGTTGAATTTAGCTATTTCAACAGTAAATGGGTGGGACCTATATATCAATCTAGTAGCATGCTTAAATTCATGTAGTCAGGGCACTAGAGGGAAAAAAGCTTATCAGAGCAGTTGCCATAAAAATATTTGTAGAAAAGACAGAGAGAAGCCATGTCATGTTGGTGAGAAAGTGACTAAAGTTGAGATCCCAAGTCAGACTTAGATATGAAGATAGATAGGAACATATATATTTAGATAGGGGCACCTCGGCGTGGTGTAATGGTTAGCAAGCTTGTCTTGTTAGGTCAGTTACTACTGAAAAGTGAGTTCGATCCTCACTGGATGCCCCATGCTTTCGGCCTTGTGCCACATCTAAGCTACGCTTGGAAAATCTTGGGCACCTCGAGGCGGTGTAATGGTTAGCAAACTTGGCTTGCTAGAACAATTACGACTGAGTAGTGAGTTCGATCCTCACTGGGTACCCCCAAATTTCGGCCTTGTGCCACATCTAAGCTACGCTTGGAAAATCACTATATATTTAGATAGATAAAACAAGTACTTATACATATATAAAAAATGATTAGTAGTTTTTAGAAAATCAATAAAAGAAATTAAAATTTTTATATTTTCAATAACTTAACATATCTATTGAGTAGGTTAAAGAATTTGTTTCTTGGTACATAACATTTAAAACCATTTAATTTCAACTGCATTTACAACTATATTCAAAAATCACTTTTAATGATTCTGTGACAGCTGTCATATAAGCAAGTATTTTTTTAAAAACTTTTAAAAAGATATTTTCGTTTATTGATTCTAACATTAAAGATAGAATAAAATAACATACTCAATATATATGATTTTATTATGTAAGTCTATTTTCTTTTAAAAAGAAAATTGATATTAACCAAGTGATACTAAGAAAATTTTCAAGATATATTGATGTTAAATATTAATATGATACAGTTGGGCATAAAATGGAGATTCGTTTTCTATTGTCATTCAAGTCAGCTCAGACCAAAGTGCTTATGCAACCTTATGGTAATGAATTATTCTCCTCCATGCAACACTTATCTCACAGACAAAACATCACAAGCCTTTCACTACTATTACTATGGTAGATGTTCAGATGAGTTACATTCCTTAGTGTCACAATTTCGAACCTTCACAGCCAGGGCCCACCATGTCATGTTCACGGTGGCAAACCATCCCCATTCCCTTCATGTTCCTTTGATAAAAAAGCAAATTCCACTCAGACAGCTTCTACCCTGGAACTATTATTTTGTGGAATGAACTCCCAAATGAATGCTACCCTGACAACAACAATCTTGGTCTCTTTTAAGTCTACAGTCAGTTGATATCTATTTTACTCATCCTCCTTATACTCTCTTATTTTCCTATTCCCCCTCCAAATTATCACTCAGTAACCCTCTACCTTGGGTGGCCCCTGGACCTTGTACTGGGTGAACCATGAATAAAAAACAAATTTCAGAATTATTACATTATGTAAGATATTATTATGCAAGTCAATATTTTCACAATGAGATTGGTATCAACCGACTGTTGGTTCGTTGATTTTGTTTAGTGGCATATCAATCTCTATTAGTTATTTAATGCCAAAATCTAAATATTTTGTATGTAATTTTATGCTTTCAATTACAGATATTCTGGACATATTTTTATACTTTCAGAGTAAAGGTGACAATATATATATATATATATATATATATATATATATATATATGAAGAAATATAGTCTTAATGTGTGCTATATTTATGGGATAAAGTGCTCAATATCAGAGATAGAGCGTGTGTAAATATAAAAGTGAACAGAAGTCAACACTTTGAGGCAACAGTCTGTTTCATGCTAGACGTAATTGTCAGGCCGCGAATGCTGTTATTTTTCTTGGCTATTTATATATACGGGTCGGTGGTGCATTGTGGGTAATCTTGTAGAAATATTGTTTTATTGTTGTATTGACAGATTCAATGATTTTTTTTTATTTCTTGATATAGTTGTGTATGTTGGCTTGGGAGAGTAGTAATTCTGTTAGGAATAGTGATATTGGGAAGAAACCTGGGTATAGATTAATATAATAATATTCAATGGCAGCACTCTTGAGGATTTTCCTTCTGAGTGAGTTATTTTCTTTTTTTTTATGAGTGTTGCATTTTTTAAATCAAAATTGTGGTTGAACTTATTTCTATGTATGACTAGTGCATTATTTGTTTTTTGTGAGGTCTCTTTTGTGCTCATAGATGTGTTTTGTTAAATTTCTTCTTGTTTATCCAATATATTGGGAGGAACATTTTATAAATGCCTGCTTCAGAAATATTGCTATTAGTGTTTGAGAATCTGATTATATCCATAATGGTTTTAGAAGTGTTTGTGATCTGGTTATTTTTGTTTGTAGCCTTTCTGTAAATGTCAAAATTGAGTTTGTTATTGTTTCTGTGTAACATGATATCTAGGAAGAGAAGAGTGTAGTTGGTTTCAGTTTCAAAAGTGAAGTCTATTGTAGGTTCAACATTGTTAAGTTGGTTGAGAAGATCTGTTAAATTAGTATTTTGTGGATATATTAATAGTAAGTAGTCTATGTAACTGAAATAGGAAAGGTTTGGAAGGAGAATGTTTTTGAATGGGTCACTTTCTAGAAACTCTAAAAATAGACAAGCAAGAACAATACTGAGAAAAAAAAAGACCTGATCTGTTTCTACTTAAACCACTCTTCTAAAATTAAATCAGGAATTATCATAGGTTTCTATCTGAGAGCATTAAGAATCTGTAGTCCCCAATATTTGCCTAAAGAAGAAACATACATAGAAAACACATTCAAAAACCTACAATACCCATATCATTTCATCCACAACACAACAAGAAAAGCATACAATATATACAAATGAAAAACAAAATAATAACATAATCTGTAATAAGAAATTACATGAAAACAGATGCATAATACTGCTGAGCAACATCACATCCACTATCCAGAACAAACTATCCCATCTAAATATTCTTAAAATAATCACAAACACTTTATTAGAAAAAAAAGCAGAAATTTAAAAAAATGCATCTATGAGTATAAAAGAGACCTCACAACAAACAACTTAACTAATGCACTAGTCACACATAGGAAGAAAGAAATTCAACCATAATTTTGATTTTAAAACTGCTACACACATAAAAAGTGTAGTGCGTCATAAAATCTCATAACAACTCAGGGTTTCATGCATAGAGTATGAAACTCAAAGTTGTACTGTCAGCGTGGGGTATTTTATATATTCCTTTAAATTATTTATTTATATAAATTCCTTTAAATATATGAAATCACTCAAGATGAAAAGAATTAGGAGCTTGTATGTTTCTTTAAGAATAAAGTGGATGAGACATATAATAAAAATCATTCAGTATTATTTACTTTTTATAATATTCTTTTGTAGTTTTATTTCTTTTAACTTTAGCTGTTTCAAAACATGTCAGTTTTTGAAAACATTAAAGAAAACATGAAATATAACTTTAGCTATGTAAACATTAACTTCCTGCAGGGGTAAAATGAAAATGTAAAAAACAATGTTTTTCATAATTTACAGTTACTCAAGTAATTCAATGAGTTTTATTTCTTATTTTTATTACAATTTCAATTTCTTTTTTTCTCAGAGAGAACAGCTGCAACAGAATTTTCTCTTTCTCACATAATATTAGCGCCACTCTCTCTCTCTCTATATATATATATATATAGATAAGCAAGCATACATACTTGTTTATATATATATATATATATAATAAAAGACAACACCTGTTTATATATATATATATATAGATAAGCAAACATATTTATGAAACATATATATATATATATATATATATATATATATATATATATATATATATATATATATATATATATATATAAACAGTGGTGTCTATTTAATTTTTTATTGCATATTTTAAGATGTATATACCACACATAGGAATATTAATATTACATATTTAATAACTATGTATAAACATGTTTAGTATTGTACACACAGACACTAGATTATATATATATATATATATATATATATATATAGAGAGAGAGAGAGAGAGCCAAACAAGTTTTATTAAATTCATGAGATGATGATAAACTACAGCAAGGCCTTTGATCAGGAGCTTTTGAAGAGTGTGGAACCACCTCTTAATTGCTGACCCAGGTTGGTAGCACATGTTAGGGTCCCAGCTATGGGCAAATAGTTAACATCAAAAGTGAAGTGAGCACACTATGAAAGTATAAAAATATATTTTTATAGTAAAAATACCAGCAATACATTTTTGAAAAAAAAGAAAATATCAGCAACACATTTTAAAAAGAAAAAAATATTACTAGCAATACATTTGACATTCAACATACATTAATAAAACCTGATTTACAAACTGATTTCTTACAAAGAATACATATTCTACTCATACAAAACTATCCTAAAAATCCTGTCGTCATTAAATAACCTGAGATTAATATGCCATAAAACAAAACAAACCAAACCAGATAGATAGTTTTATTAAATTTAACCATCAAAGTCTGCCTATTTAATCTCTTACTGTATTTTTTCCAATTTTCAAATAAAATTTATGTATCATACACATTAAAATAATATTAATATTACATATTTAATACCTATGTATATACATATTTAATAATGGAGTCTCTGTGCACACATATGCATACAAGTTGTTTTTTAAAAAAGAAAACATGATTAAAAAAAAGAATGCATTGTTAATTTTGAAAATGATTCTGATTGAGATGAATTAAATAGTAAACAGACAATTGGCCATGAGTTAATTTGAAAAACAATAATGCAAAATGTAATGTAAACAGATGTATGAAAACAATAAACAACCTTGAGTCCGAAAGCAAATTTAATCAATATTTTACAAAGCAAAATAAGAAGATTTATTCATTATATTGTAAAGAAGATGAGATGAGGGTAATGGGAAGCCATATTGTTTTAAAATTAAATACTTTTAATTTTCTCCAACCCACAGTTACATAAACAAATAAATGAAAGAAAAAATTGGAAAGAATTAATTATTTTTGTTAAATAAAGTGAGGTGAATTATTTCAAAATTTATTCAAACATTTATTTGATCATTTTTGATGTAGCTCATATTTGGCCACACTCTTTTCTAAAACTTTTGGACAGCAGTAAATATCTTGCAGTGAGTCTCAAAAAAAACAAAATATAAAAATAAAATATATAAATAAAAATAAAATAATTTAAATTAAAATAAAGCATTTATGCTTTTCTTTAAAATCTTTATTTCTTTCTTTCTATACTTCTCTTCAGATAAAACATTTAGCCATCTTGACACTATTTGTCATAAGAATCACTGAGAATCCCTTTGAGTTATTCAGCTAGAAAGAGAATAGATTAAAATCATTTTGTGTCAGCTTCACTATATCTTCCCAACTGAGCAATGGTGGGAAGAAAAAGATCATTCAGGCCTTCAGTAATGGTATCAAAATTCACATTGTGGCTACCATCTTCAAAGTCCATTCAAGAACCGTCAAGAGAATGGTGAATAATTTTTAAAAAAATAGGGAGCAGTAGAAAGGAAAACGGGATCAGGAGGTTACAACAGCAACAGGGATCACCATTTCAACTTAGAGCTAATTACATTCTTATTGTTCAAATAATGTTATAAAAACTTTGGAGAATTCCAGTAAGATATCTTTAATCATTTCTAAGAGACAACGGTTCAAAGCTTAATCTAACAATTGGACAATTTTGCTGTTACACCTGGTATGTTGTGACATATGGGCACCTAAAGCATACACTCCCATGAGAAGGATTACGGCTACATCATATTGAAACACTGGTTTCCATTTGATTACTGAAGTTAAGCAACATCGATCCTGATCAATACCTAAATGGGTGACCACTTGGGAATACTAGATGCTGTTAGCTTGCATATGTGGGTGGTATAATATAATGTATATTGTGACATATAAATACCTAAAACATACATTGCTATGCGAAATTACTAAATAATTATTAAGCAGATGTGAATTTAATGTGTAAGTAAATATAACTCAACTAGAATTTGAACTCAGCTTTCTGATTTCTCATTCTGAGTTACAATCCATTACACCACAATGTAAAAATGTTTCTGAATTAAAAATCACTTGGTGTAAAAAAAACAAAAAAACTGATTCATTCATTTTCTATGGTTTATTGCCCCTTTGCAGGTTATTTAAAGCCAGAAAATATTTTTAGATTTCAAGAATTTTTTTTATTTTTGGAGATAATGATTTAGGGATACAAGTTTTACTAATTAACCCATAGCTGTAGGGAGAAGATGTAAATGTATACCTTTCCCAAGAGTATTTGTGAATATAACTAACCCAACAGGAATTGGAACTCAGTCATCCAATTTCTTATCATGAGCCTCTATCCATTAGCCCTCCAGCACATCCTTACTCCACACACAAAGAAAAATATTCTCTGTAATCATCAGCTCAATGTATGTTGTGATATACAGACACCTAAAGCATACTTTTTCATGAGAAATTACTAATTTGGTTTGGTTTGGTTTGTTTTATGGCATATCAACCTCAATGGGGTATTTAATGTTGACAAAATTTTTATTGCTGGTAATATTTTTGTTTTATTTTCCACAAATGTATTGCTGGTAATGTTTTTTCCTTCAAAAATCTATTTCTGGTAATATTTTTTCTTCAAAAATCTATTTCTGGTAATATTTTTTTCTTCAAAAATCTATTGCTGGTAATATTTTTTTCTTCAAAAATCTATTGCTGGTAATATTTTTTTCTTCAAAAATCTATTGCTGGTAATATTTTTTTTTCAAAAATCTATTGCTGGTAATATTTTTTCAAAAAATGTATAGCTAGTAATGTTTTTCCAGAAATGTATAGCTGATAATATTTTTCCAAAGAAAAGTATCACTGGTAATATTTTGTTTGCAATAATTTTCCTTTAAAAATGCATTGCTGGTAATAATTTTTCCCCAAAAATGCATTGCTGGTAATAAGTTTTCCCCCAAAAATGCATTGCTGGTAAAAAATTTCCCCCCAAAAAATGCATTGCTGGTAAAAAAATTTTCTTCAAAAATGTATTGCTGGTAATAATACCTATTTTTTCACCACCACAGTGATTTTGACCCTGTTTGAGGGTTTACTATTTGCCCATAGCTGGGACCCCAACAAGTGCTTCCAACCCTGGGCCAGGGTGGACCCAGGAACACTAGCAATTAAGAGGTGATTCCACACTCCTCAAAACCTCCTGATCAGAGAAGTTGCTATTGGATGTAGTTTAATGTCTTACCCAGGATACAGATGTAGTTTATCTTCATACCCAGGACAAGAGAAATTACTGAATGATTCTTAAGCAGACATGAGTATAATATACACGTGAATGTAATGAACTTTGACTGGAATTTGAACTTGGCTCTCCGATTTCTCATTCCAAGCCACTCTCCATTACACCACCTGAACATCCTAAAAGAATACAAAAAAGTAATAGTTTATTCCTGAAATTTCTAAGTATTTTATTAGTAGAGATTGTAATTTTGAAAAGAATAACAAGTGATAAATACATGATAAATACCAAGAGTGTGTGTATGTGTGTGTCAGTATATATCTGGGTTAGAAATTAATTTGATAGCATATGTATGCAATGTTAGGAAAATTAATGACAAATTGGAAAAAGTTTTTTGCATGATGCATTTCATCCATTAGGACTTCATTGGATTAAAATAATGTTTCTGTTGATGTAACTAATATTATATCACTAAAACACTGATATGGCATCCTGGACTCAAGGAAAGTTTTGTTTTGTCGAAGATCAAAAATATTAACGATTTTAAGTTTAACTGAAAAATGTAAATACTGATTTTTTTTTTTTTTTTACAGAAATGTAATAATTTAATTTGTAATTAATATTTGTCTTATTTATTATATATATTATAATTATCATATTTTTAAGTTAATACATGTATTTTTTATTATTATTTCTTTCAACTTTTGCCACATTTACTGGATTTTTCTGTATTAATATTTGTTTGTTTTTGTACAACTATCCTGAAAATCATTTGTCTTATTTTTACTTTGTTTTTGCTTACCTAAAGTTATATTTATCAACTTTGCATTTTCTGCTGTCATTCCTTTTTTTATCAACTGATAGTTTGTGTTAGTACTGTCAAAAAAGTAGTATAAATAGTATGTATGTTAAATAATGAATTTATAATCTCCGAGTATATATTTTCATTTTTTTTGTTTCTGCTGTCTTTTTCTAAAATTAACAAACTTTTTGATATTTGTGTTTGTGTAATATTTCATAATTTGTCTTGCTTTCTAGTGTTTTTTGTTTGCCTAATATTTTAAAAACCATTAATTTTTTTTTTGGTTAGGAGTTTCTAAAACACGTACATATTATGCATAAATGTTTATATACATACATTATATTCCAAAGTTTGTCATAGTTAGGGATGATAGTCTGGACAGTCTATAAAATGTTTTTATAGCATGCGTCTCAAATAGCCTGTGACAACCATATCCAGTTCTAAGCTGGAGAATGGGAAAGGATGGAAAACTAGCACAACTCATAACCATCTGCTTCAGTTAGAGCTCTACAGCACAGGCAGACAGTCCATAGGGGAAGGAAAACTGCCTAGGGGGTCATATTCAAAACATGGAAATGTCTATGGAAGTAAATCCAGACAGAAAACCAAGAATGGAGCTCCAAAGGTAGAAGGCTGTCACCACTGATAACTTTCCAGCCATTCCTGGAGTCAAGCTGTCGCCAAATGTAATATCCAGCATTTCTTTGGATCTTGTTGGTATGACCAGGGGTGGGGTGTAGTCTGAGCAGCGCATTGCCTCCATATACCATCAGCAGTCAAGGAGAAGGAAAACTCAAACCACCTACTGCTTTGTTGGTTTTGCTTCTTTAACTTCTGAGAAAAGGTTGTGGTAACTTCAACATCTCTGTGCAAAAGGAACTGGCAAGTCATCACACTTTTCTGTTTTGAATGTCAGCATGAACCATAACTGTTTCATATAAAAATGAAATTAAAAATTAACTAAATAAATTAAAAATATGTTGATTTAATCCATTTCCTAAAATAAATTGTCTTTGTTTACATTACGATATGAAACAGAGCAGATATGGTTGCTTTGGGAATCTGCAGAGAGTGTGTGTTCAAAAGCAGTATTCAGGCTTGGTTTGACTGTGAGTCCTACATGGCCAAGTGGTTAAGCACATCAGATCCAATGACAGTTCCCCATAGAGGATACAGGTTTGAATCTTGCTGGAGGACGCATATTTTCATGACAAGATTTCTCAAATATTCAGGCCAGTAGATGTAGTTGGATAAAAAAATACTGTTTAATTGTATGTAGTTGGATAAAAAAATACTGTTTAATTAAAAAACAGAGCTTCTACTCAAGTATGAGTATCCATCAAAAATAACATAGAAGTAAAAATAGATATATAGATAAAAATTGGTAAAAATGCAAATGGCATTAAATGCACTTCAATACATGTCTGTTACACTTGTAATAAAATTCCAATGAATACTGACTTCTGGTTTAATTTAGTTGCCACTAACATGCAAGGGCTTACTGAATATGAAAGAATATAAGAAACAGTAGACATTATTAAAGAGAGAGAATAATAAAAGAACAGGAATTAAGAAGACAGAAGATAATGATTGACGTTGCATTTAAATTTTTAAAGATCAAAGTTGACTGGAAAGTAAGAAACTGGAAGAGATTTAAACAAGTGAGAAGTGCAAAAGAAGAAACTTTCAGCATAGAACTTACAGTTACGTCTAGCCACTTTGACTAAAAAAATAATGAAATTTTGCTGCCAATTTAATATTGCATTTAAATTCATAAAGTTTAGGTATTGAAAACAAAAGCTCACCAAAACAATTACCATGAAAATACTTATAGAAAAGGCACAGGGAAACTACGTACAGTGGTTTGAAAATGATTGAAGCCAAGATGCCAGGTTAGGACAGATAACATTTTCTTCCATAGTTATGCAATATAAATTTGTTTTTGCAGATAATATTTGTATAGACTATTTCCATATCAATGATACTGACTTCTGGTCTAATTCAATCGCTTTACGAAATGATGCCAATGCAACACAAAAGCATGAATTTGGTATTATCCAGTTAAAATTTAGTATCAATTGATTTTTCTAATTTTGCAATTACATTTTCTTTCATTGAATTAATAGATAGAATATTTGCTTTATATTTATTTTTCTTCTTTAAATAATAACTGTTTCAATATGCTTTTACAGATAAGCGAAACCGGAATTCTCTTGAAGAAGATGCTGGGACATTAATGCATTGATAACATTCGCAGGAAGACAGTACAAATTTGGATTGATTTCATGAAGAACTGAAAATCTGTTTTTAGCTGATATGACAGCAACAAAGGATTAACTTTTTCACATTTCAAAATTCTTCTTGTTCTAAGATTATAAATCTGCTTTTCATTGTGTTTGGTAGAGCAAGGTAATCTAAGTTGAGAAAATAATGCTGTTTTGATGCATAATCAGAATTTTTGTTTTCTTTTAAACAAGATCTTGTTTTGAATTAATATTGTAAATGCTTAAAAGTTCTATGAAAATTGTAATTAAAATATTAACCATGTTTTTTTCACTTTTCATTCATTGCTTGCTTTTCTACAGAAATACGATTTAATCTGTTTGGTTATTTTCAGTGGAAGGATTAGTTCTTCAAATGCAAAATTAAGAAAATTATAGCAATTTAATTCTACTCTGTTATTTCATAATAGTTAACTTAAAGATTAAGTTAAAACTAATTTCAAGAATTTGTTTATAATTTTACATTTGCTGTTAGTTTACAAAAAAGAATTAATTGTATCTTGTCAAGAAAAATGCCCAAAAATGTCAAGAAATTGTTTATAATTTTAGATCTGCTTTTAGTTTGTAAAAAAGAATCACATATCAAGAAAAAATGTCAAAAAATGATCAAATTATCAAATGCCAAAAATGTCAAGAAATTGTTTAGAATTATACCTCTCCTGTTAGTTCACAAAAAGAATTAATTACACCCTGTCAAGAAATTATCAACTGACAAAATTATCAAAAGTCAAGAAATTATTTGTATTATTACTTCCACTGTTAGTTCACAAAAAATCTTGTCAATAAATGTCAAGAAAACGTTTATAATTTTATATCTGCTGTTAGTTTATAAAACTGAATTAGTTACATAATGTCAAGAAATTATCAAATGTCAAGAAATGGTTTCTAATTATATTTCTACTGTTAGTTCACAAAAAGAATTAATTACATCTTGTCAAGGAATTATCAAATGTCAAAATTGTCATATTATCAAATTTAAAAGAATGTCAAGAAATTTGAAGAAATGGTTTATAATTTTACATCTGATGTTAGTTCGCAAAAAGAATTACATCTTGTCAAGAAAAATGTCAAGAAATGTTAAGAAATTATCAAATTATTGTCAAAATTATCAAATGTCAAAAAATGTCAAGATATTGTTTATCATTTTTTCATTTGCTGTTAATTAAGAAAAATAATTACTTATTAATCCTTTAGAATTTTTTTCTTTAGACAACAAAACTCATGTCACTAACAACATGAGCTTTGTTGTTCTACGCACAAAATAAACACAACGATTAAGTTTGAATTTCTTGGATGAACTGTTATCCTTATTTACATGATTTATAGACAGACTAATATCTTCACCTTTGTTGTTGTTCTCCTACTGGAAGCACAGTTGAGTAATGTATAGCAGATTAGAGTGAAAAATCAGATAGCCAAGTTCAAATTACATTTACTTAAGTGCTAATACCCTTGGAAAGTTATAAATTAATTTATTCTCACCCGCAACTGAGCTATGGGTAAACAGTAGGACAGACTGAGTCCTATAGCCTTGGGTGGCCACCAGTCTAGGAGAAAGAAAACTGAATTCAAAAGCAGCCCGGAGAGGGTTAGGACACATCAGGCTGTCTTGTCCAGGAAACACCACTGCTACTGCAATAATAGTACATGTGGTGCCCCTATAACATTAATGGGTTATGAGTCTTATGATCATGATCCCATTGCTACAGTTGGGATATGAAGTTATCATTATTTACATTAATTACAGTCAGATAACCTCATCTTTGTTGTTATTATCCCATTGCTATATCATATTTGGTTCATAGCAATTTGATAATTCCTGGATAAATTCATGGGATGAGAATTATTTATTATTTACATCAATTACAGTCGGACTGACAACTTCATCTTTGTTGTTGCTATCCTATTGCTATATAATACTGGGTTCATACTAAATTAATAATTTCTGTTTGAACTGGACAGAAAAATGTGGAGAGCCATGCACGACCACATCCTAAATGGCCACGGTATATAAAAGAAGAACGATTATTTTAAGCAAAACTGATTTACCTTTTAATTTCTTTTTCTTTTCCTCATCCATCACAAATATTTCCACACTTTTGTTACAATTTTTTTCTAAACTCTAAACTTGTATGTTCGAAAACAATTTCAAACTAAACTCCTGCTGATTAGGGATTAGTAGATGTACATGTCAGTAAATTTACAACTTTAAATTTAGATATATTAGGTTAACTCATAAGTAATTTCTGTTTTGGGGAAACAACTGTAATGTCAAATGTGTTACCCTAACTGCTAACCATACACAGCAGTTAAGGATAAATCTTGAGTATATTAACATACATTAATAGCTGTCTATATTTCTGAGATAAGGTATTGTAATTATTTACACTATTTACATTGTTTGGATTGTTGTCCTCATCTTCATTGCCACATTCACAATGTTTCGCCCATTGTATGCTCTGACCTTCTTCAGGTGATTGGAATTTCAAATTGAACCCTTTATTTTGTCCACCAGGATAGTTTGTTCTAGTTATTTGTAATATAATTTGTAGCCTCTGTCTGTCTGTTATTGAACTCCTCCTAGGGTTTTGGAGATAACCCCCCCATAACTATATATATTCTAAAATTACTTTTACCCAGGGCACAAACCCCTCACTGACAATTTTTCACTTTGATTTAAACTGAATTTAAATTTGAACAAGGGAATGATTCCGAGGGTACTTTGATAAGTATATTTCATTTTGATCAAAGGGGTCCCCAAGGGGGCACAACACTCCCACTGATTTTTTCTCCTTTGATTTAAATTAAATTTAAATTTGAATAAGGGAATGAGTCCTATTCAAAATATAGGAGAAAGCCAGAAGATGGAGGTCACATCAATTGAGTGTATATGATATAGTGGGGTCCTAGCTGTGAAAGTCTGGACTGTTGGAATCAAGAAATCTAGTTTGCCTGAACATTTGCCATGAAAATAGTGGTATAGCTATAAGAGTAACAATGTTTCATTTGTGGAAAAGATGTTGTAGGGTGGAAAATAATTCATCACCCAGAACAGGAATAATTTTATATTTACAACACTCTACAAAGCAATACAATTAAAACTAATGCAATGAAATATTTATCATTTACCAAGTTATAAAGGAATAAATATGAAAACAAATTTTTATTCATAAATTTATAAATACTTACTAAATTATTAAAATATTTGAACCAACTATAAGGAAATCATTATTACTTACCATTTTATATCGTTTGAATCAATTGACAATTAGCCGATGTTTTGAAACCATTCCAATAAACAATCTAATAAATAGTGTAAATAAACAATCTAATAAATAGTGTTTATTATTTTTCCTGTAAATTCTCAAGAACAAAAAAATATATAAATTCACTTTCAATATATGTTTAGGCTATCATAATTCTAATCATCATTTTTTAAAACAATAAACATTGCTGAAGAGTGAAGGTAATTAAAGGTGTCAAGGGAAAAACTGTCCTTTTGTCACTTTGTTTTTTTTTTTTTTGTGGGTAAAAAGGTAGAACTTTGCTGGGATTTTAATTAAAAATTTATTGGATGTTGCATTTCTTGGATCTACATTCTTTAGGTTTAGTGTCAATGTTAGATTAAACAAAAGGTACCCAGAGTGGTCAATATCAATCCCTAGGTACCAATGTGACTAAAATGGGTTGAGAAATATCTGAGGGTCAGAAGGAGGTTAATAAACAAGTCCACTGCTCATCAAACACATTCTTCCCTATAATGATGTCAGCCAATTCAATAAAAAGGTACATTAATACGAAGGTCATTCAAAAAGTTCTAAGCCTCACCCAGAAAGAAGAGCCATAGCTCAAAATTTTTGCTGTTGCAACACACTACCATTACTTATAAAACTAGAAAAAAATTCAGATTTCTGTCTAGGTGATACAAAGGTGAGAGATGTGTAACAAATCTAAAAATGGACAAAACAGAGACCCAAAAAGTCAAAGTATCTGCAAAATAAAAGTATTACACCCAAGGAAATCCATAGGGACATGGTACAGACACTTGTTAAGGACTTCCATTTCTGTGAAGAATTGAGCTGTAGACTTCAAGCAGGGCAGGAACAGTACAGCTGACCTTCCAGCAGGTCATCCAAAAACCTCAAACACATAATGAACAAGTTGATGCCATTTACTGTCAGGGTTTTACTGTCTGGCAGATAGCTAAGTCCATAGGCATTAGTTACGGTTCAGTCCTTACTATTTTAACTTAGATCTTGGGGATAAGCAAGTTGTCTGCAAGATGGATCCCAAGAATGCTGACACCAGAAGCTGAAAATGGTTAACATTTCCAGGATACTTCTGACTCCCTTCCAAGCTGACTCTGAGAATTTTCATCACAGATTATTAACTCAAGATGAAACCTGAGTTCACCATTTTGAACCTGAATCAAAGATTCAAAGCAAACAGTGGAAACACTCTGGTTCTCCCCGACCCACAAAGAAGTTCAAACAGGAAGCGTCTGTTGGCAATGTGATGGCTTCTTTTTTTATTCTGAAGGCATAATCATGATAAACTACCTGGAAAAGGGAATCACTATTAATAGACAGTACTGTGCATCAGAATTAAGATAACTGAAGGAAGTATTTGTCAAAATGCAGAAGGAAGCTGAGGGTATGCATGCTCTTGCTGCAGCAAAATGTGCATATTCACACTGCACAGGTTGCAGTAATTGAAGCAACCAACTGTGGCTTTTAATTGCTACCCCATCCCCTTTACTCACTAGACTTAGCTCCATCTGACTTCTTCCTGTTTCACAAATTTAAATCCCACCTTCATTGTCACCATTTCGGAAACTATGAGATCATACATGCTGTGGAGGAGTTTTTGGAAGACCAGGACACCCCCTTCTTCTGAGATGGGATTGTAATGTTTAAGCAACATTGAACCAAGTGCATTGATGTCAAGGGGGACTATGTTGAAAAATAATGAAAAACTGTCTTGTTTCTCCAACTCCTTGGTAAGGCTAAGAACTTTTTGAATGACCCTCATATTTATGAAGATTTTCTCATTATTGTTATCATTATTTAAACAGAAATATCTAGTATAGAATGAGAAATAGAAACTGAAAAACCAATAACAAAACATAATATTGAATATTTGAATATATCTGGTCTGTTGCTACTATGATGTATCTACAAAATCTTAACAAAATCCAAAAAAGAATTTGCAATTTTATCAATTCTGACCTAGCTTCAGTCATTTTCTCGCTACCATATATTCTTTTCTATAAATATTTCATGGTAATTGTTCTGATGAGTTTTCCTTTTTGGTACTTTGACTTCACAAATTTAACCTTAAACGCTCTTTAGGCAACTTCACTCACCAAGGAAAATATTTGTCCTACCATTGCAATTGACTCCAATTGCCAAATAACAGTATATTTAAATTTCATGATTGTGCTGTCACATCCTGCTATAGCAACAGCAAAAGACAGCCTTGACTTAAATTGAGATCACAGTTACTGTAGTTTGTATTTGAGGAGCAACCATATATAGTGGAAGGGAAAGTAATACTTATCAATAATGTAGAGTTCTAAAGGCTATGTATAGTACTAGACTGGCAACTAGATTTCATCGTTTTACTGTTGAAATTGCTAGATATAACAATAAGATCTATGCTAACAATTTATTTTCTCCCACTTCTCACTTATGGAACCCTCTTCTGGTTTCTTGCTTTCCTGTTAACTATGATCTTCAAAAGTTTAAATACAAAACCAATAGTCATCTTCTGTCTTTCAGATTCCTGTTCTTTTATTGTCCTTTCTCAATTTCTTTCACTTTCAAATTTGGTTTGATATACAGCAAAGTATTTTGCTTATTGGAAATATCAGTTTTAATCTATTAGCTTGAAATTAAAACTAAAATAAAAGCTTCAAGAAGGATTTATTTTATTTTAAAAAATTCATTTTAAAAACGTTAGGCATTGCTTTTCTTTGAATGTACTGACTTATAACTAAAATTCAACCAATTCAGTAAATAAAGTATATTAATTTATTTTTAATGTGTTCATTTTTACCTATATTATTTATGATGTTTATCTCATTATTATTCAAGCAAACATGTCTAGTATAGGAAGAGAAATAGAAATTGAAAAAGGAATACGAATACAAAGCTAAAATAAACCTTATCAATAATGAAAGTGACAAAGGAATTTCTACCCTTCAATAAAAAAAAATAATTATTATTGACATTTTTTTATAAATGTCTGGTGGGTGGTGTTTGATGAGGGATCAAGTATTTTATGAAGCAGTTGATGATCTAAAAGTTTGGAAACTTTTGGTTTAATCTAAAAAATTTCTTCAGGTTTAGCAGTGACTACAGGCACCCAGGCTTGCTACAATTTTGTTTTTTTCTGCTTCTATATTGTTTTAATATACGCAGACTGAAACTTTTGTCTTTATTTTGGCATTTGAAATTTCTGATGAATCTTAATTTTTCAGTTAAGCTCATGGCAAGTTCTATGACAATAAAATATTTGTAGAAATTCTCCTATTGCATCATTAAATAGTTGCACTTAACAACTTCAATAAAATATAGCAAGAACAATCATAAATATGAATAGCAGTCGTTATTGTAAGAAGTAGGTACAAATAAAAAGATTTGAAATTGACAACTTTTTCCATTTCGCTGAAACATCTGATAAACACTTCTATCTCCTATTCTTTCTTTCATTTTCTCACTGAAACCAAATAGAGCCTTTGATATGTCTTTTGTCTTCTCACTTGATCAAAATGGAATAGTCCATTATTTATGAGCTATTAGCAGGAGAGGTTAAACACTTCTCTCTTTCTTTTTCTTTACTGAAACTAAGTAGCATCTCTGATGAGTGTTTTATCTTTCCACATATCAAAACAGAATAGTCCATTATTTATGAGGTATTGACAGGGTATAACAGTCATGCAAACTAACAAAGAAAGAGACATACACAACTATTATATGATAATTATATGATATTTATTCTACAATGGTTTTTGAAAAGTCTGGACTTGCCTCCTTTCCAAATTCTAAATGCTTGCATCAGATTCAAAATTGTTCCCCCCACAACCACCTTTGCACTCAGTATATGAGACTAGCTAAATCAATCTAAGGAAGGTAATTCAGTATTTGGTATTTGGAAAATGTTTCAGATGCTAAAAATGGATGATACTCAAAACCTTTGCCACTGATTAACAAGAAACACTATAAATGAATAAATATTAATATTTTAAGGCTTTATTAACACTTCCTTTGCAGTAAAGAAAATATTTAAATCATTTCTTATTGTTCTTGTTAATTGAATTTTTAATTACAGACAGATTCTTCAGAAACACATTCATTCATCAGCAATTTATCAGAAATCCAGTACTATGCATTCTGGGATACACATGAACACATATAATGCTACATTATTAAGATAGTATAGCAAATAGCAACAGAAAAGTGTCTATTAATGTAAAAACCTAAATGCATACTCATAAAATTAATTAGTTTGCTGGAAGCATGTAAAATGTCTGAAATTTTATGTACCATTTAGAGAGATTGAAGATGCAGATGTTAAGGTGTGGGCACATGCACGTGTGAAATTGTTTAATTATGAAGCAATAAAAAAAATGCATAAACAAATAAATTAATTAATTAAAAATGGCAACCTGAGGCAGAAGAGCCAAGTATGAAAAGATAATGTTAATCTGATATTGTAAGAAGCTGATAAAATGGTAGCCATTAGCAAAGAAACATAGTTGACTTGGAAATTCATGTGGGCAACTAAAATAAACCTTATACAGACATTGTGAATCATTATGTATTATTTAAAATTCCTCTTCTTGGTGCTTGCCTTATGGAAGGTTCATAAACAGTTTACCCTGAATTGCGCACTGTTAAAAACATATGATGCTTTACAGGGTGTCTCCAAAAAATGTATACACACTAACCCTGAAACAATCTACCATGCCAAGAATTAGAGAAGTTCTTATAGATGTGGAATTTTATTTTCAGCAAGATGGAGCAACACCACATTATCAAATGGATGTGTAATCAGATCAATCATATCTGAATGAAATCTTGCCAGACAAAAGGATTAGAAAATGAGCTTTTGTAGAATATACTCCTCATTCACTAGAACTCACTCCTTCAGATTTTTCTTATGGAGATATTTAAAAGATAAAGTCTACTTACAATGCTAGCAACAATCACTGAAATGAAAGTTTCCATAGAGCAAGTATACAGCCAGATACTTATCAAATGTTGATTGCTGCTTGTGATTCCATTGCATTGGTTTCATTGTCAGCAATGTCTGGATTATAATGGACATTGATTTGAAAACTTGTGATGAAAAGATCTTAAGAACTTGCATTTATAATGAATACTGTCTTTATATGCATTATTTTTATTAGATATAGTTAGTTCTAGTTGTTTGAATTATTTTTTGAGATACTCTGTATTAAGTTTTATGCTGTTCAACACCATAGTGAGGTCACTATTGAACAGTAGAAACAGAATCACTTAGCCCTACCATTAGCACAACCATTTTCAACTTCTGAACAGCTTTATCTATCAAAATTCACTCACAAGGATTTGGTCAAACCATGCTATCATTTTCAGGCACTTCCTAATAGAATTGCATGCTGGGATCATCTCTTAAGGATGATATCAGAATGTAACTTCCCTGGTAAATTGACAGGGTGAGATTAGAACCTGGATCTCGTGGTTGGAACATTAACACTTTAACCTTCTGCTTATGTACGTTAATTATTCCTTTCAAAATAGACAATATTTTTTCTATTCTATTTGGTCTTCTTTTTTGTTTCAGAAGCTTAAAAAAATGCAGTTCTCTTCTTTTATTGACAAACACTTAGCGGATGAAATTTCATAAATTCAGAGTTGAAATTTAATTTAATGTGTAAATGTACACTTAGAAGAGTGGATTAACATTATGAGAGAATAAGCTTGAATATGCAAAGTAAATAAAGGAATGGATTTGTGTAGAACCATCTTCAGTCTTTAATATTTGTTTCTCATAATAATATACCATTTGTGTCAGTGGGTATATATAATTAATATAAGTAGAAGGTTTGTTACTAAGATGACTGAAGTTACCTTTAGCATCCTGACTCCAGAATTTTGTAGATGGACCTATCCATTCACTCATCAATGGTATCAGCAATTGACTATACAAAAAAATCAGAGTAGCCAGCCATTATATATCTATATATATATATATATATATATATATATAATGACCAACCATTATATATATATATATATATATATATATATATATATATATATATATATATATATATATATATATATATATATATATATATATATATATATATATATATATATATATATATATATATATATATATATATATATATATATAATGACCATTATATATATATATATATATATATATATATATATATATATATAAAAAGACATATTTTATATTTTAACGTTGTTATTTTATAGATACAAGTATTTAAGCAAATGCTCTGTTTATGATAAACAGTATTAAATATCATAAACAGAGCATTTGCTTAAATACTTGTATCTATAAAATAACAACGTTAAACATAAAATATGTCTTTAATAAATAAATTGTCGGACCTTGTCCATTTCTTAATATATATATATATATATATATATAATGACCATTATATATATATATATATATATATATATATATATATATATATAATGACCAGCCATTATATATATATATATATATATATATATAATAATTGGCTACTCTTATTTTCTGAGCATACAGATCTGGTAGGGCTGTTAGTTAATCCCTGTCAGAACAGCCTCAGAGTCCACCTATGGTTTATACTGCAACTATAAATTTGCAACAACATATTTTATATAATGTTATGGAAATCTTAGAAATGTTGTTGAAATCTAGTCAACTATTTATTGCTTGTGTGCGTATATTATTTAATATTAATTTATGCAAAATGGGACAATTTTACAAGAAAAATCCTGACAGTTTAAATTGCACAAATCATGATTGTATAAACCACACTTTCAGCACTAATCATGACAGAATAAACTGCATGCATTCAACATTAATCATGATAGTATAAACTGCATAAATTCAAAACTAACAATGACAGTTAAACTGTATTCATTCAACACTAATCATGACAGTATAAACCACACTTTCAATGCTAATCATGATAGTATAAACTGCATAGATTCAACACTAATCATGATAGTATAAACTGCATTTCCAACACTAATGACAGTGTAAACTGCACTTCCAGCATTAATCAATACAGTATAAACCACACTTTCAACAATAATCATAACCATACAAACTGCATGCATTGAACACTAATCATGACAGAATAAACTGCATGGATTAACATGAATCATGACAGTATAAACTTCATAGATTCAACACTAACTATGACAGTATAATTTCAATTAAATTTCAATATGAATCATGACAGTATAAGCTGCACATATTCAACACGAATCATAATAGTACAAACTACACTTGTGACAATATTTACTCTTTGCATTTAATCTGGGAAAAATTAGTGGTTACAGGAAATAGCTTTTGATGTGAATTACATCTACCAGGCAGCACATTTGAGAGACTTAATGACGAGAAATATGATCTCCAGCAGGGTTTGAACCTACAACCTTGTTTATTGGGCAAAACCACCATCTGATCCATATCTGCTGACATTTTTACTTTCACATCTGAAATGTAAACAGAATAATTTCTAAAGGATTAATGGATTTTATTTTTAATCTGACATAATTTCTTATTACTCTAAAAGGTAATTAGCTTAATAAGAGTAAATAAGTTTGCCTATTGCCTGCTTCACACATTTTTCTCATCTTTTCCTTGTTTCCTGTTTAGGATTGGGTTTCCAGTTCCTTCCAATGTCTTTCATTCTCTTTCACTGTTAGTAACCTTTTTCATTTTAGTGGCATTATCCTTTTCTTTGGGATGAAATGATTAAAAAAAAATTCTTAAATATGGTATAAAACATTTTTTTGTAACACTTTTACATTTTACATTTCTTTTTTAAGTTGCTTAATTCACACTAACATCAGTAGTGGAATTCTTTGAGTACAGTTACTTAGAAATGAGTTGAGTATTCAAAAAACGTGTACAGCAACTGGGTGGTGATAGTTCAAATCTGAGTAAGATGTATATCTTCATATTTACTCAACATCATTGTTACTGAGAGGCTAAAAATAATGAATCTTTCTCTCTATGTGAATGGGCCACACAGCTTCAGAATTTTTTTTTATTGATTCTGTACAGCTTCCTTGTTCCCAAAAATATAGGATGTTCAGGTTAAATTTTGACAGTTTTTTATTTACAGGAAAACAAACTGAATATTTAAGCTAAATATCAATTTATTGAAAAAATAGAAAAGTGGCATACAAGTTATAATAATTAAAAGACAATTCACCCAAAGAATCAACCCTCAGCATCTACCACGGCTTAGATCCAATGGTGGAGTCTGGCACATGTAGCCTTCACATCCATTTCCCACATTAAAGCCCACATTCCCTTGCCTGGGTTTTCCATCACTTTCTCCTACCATTGTTGGATGAATTCTAATGTATGGATGCAATCAAAACATCTGCTGTGTTCTTTCCTACAAGCTATGGCCTTGTATTCTCTGTTGCAGCTCTCTATTTCACATCTTATCATTTTCACAGTTTTCAACAGAGCATTGAGCATCATTTTGATGCCCAGCACAAATCATCATGATGCAGGTTACCCTTTTCCAATATTCAGGTGTCTTCCACTCATCCATTTCAGTTCACTTCAACACATCTAAAACTGTAGTGATTAGGTTACAGATATTCTAAACCAATTTGAAAAAATAAAAGCATTAAACTCTGTCAAATTTAACCGAAATACCCTGTACTTGCTCCTTTATGAATCCTTTTTGTCTTTACATCACTTGTCTCTCCATCCATTTGCTCAAACTTGTCAGGTAGGTTACTCATTGCTTCTTTTGACTCTCTGTTCTGTGAGTGGTCAATTCTTCAAGCCTTCTTTCCTCATTATAGACCACAAAGATTTCAGCTGCTTTTCAGATTGCTATGAGTAGTTTCTTCAGAGTTCTTATTTGCTTTAGAATGTATTGCAAGCAAGAAGTATAGAAGGTTTAGTTTGTTTTGTGGCATATCAACCTCAATGGGTTATTTAATTCTGACAAGATTTTATTCCTGGTAATATTTTTATTTCAAAAATGTATTGCTGGTAATATTTTTTTTTCAAAAATGTATTGCTGGTAATAATTTTTTTTTTTCAAAAACTTATTGTTGTTAATAATTTTTTTACAAATTATTTCTGGTATTAAAACCTATTTTTACACTTTCATATTGTTTTGACCCCAGTTTGAGGGTTAACTATTTACCCATAGCTGGGACCCTAATAGGTGCTACCACTCTGGGTTAGGGTGAACCTGAGAACACCAGCAATTAAGAGGTGGTTCCACATGCCTCAAAACCTCCTGATCAGAGGCCTTGCTATTGGACATAGTTTATCATCTTACTCAGGACACAGATGTAGTTTATCATCATACCCAGAACGGAAGTACAGAAGGAAACAAGTAACCTACATAACGAGCTTGTGTAAATGGATGGCACAATAGGCATAATAGAGAATGGGATGGATACTATAAAAGACACACCTTACTGAAAGCTAAAAAGGATAGGAAGTTGTGGAGAGCCATCATCGCCCATGTCCTGAAGGGACAGAGGCAAACATCAATGTGCAAATGAGCTTGTGTAAATGGATGACAGAACAGGGATATTAAAAAAAAACAATCATTTCTAAGGGGTACAAAAGATAGGGCATTGTGGAGAGCCATGATCACACACATCCTTCAAATATATGGCATATATAGAAGATGTTTTTATTGCTCATAATTATGCAGTATCTTTAAAAAGATGCAAATGCTGAAAACAAAGGTTAGAATAGAATTTGTTAGAGTTCATACCTTTCCAAGTAATTTTCATTAAGTGATTTTTATGGCAGAACCTGACATCAAAATCACCTCATTTGACAGATAGATCATCAAAGGACCATTAAAAGTTCATATTTTTATAAAAAGACATTAATTGGATTAATAATTATACAATGATTCTCAGCCAATCAACATTTTTCAAATATGTTGTTATTAGCAACAAATTCAAGTTAAATTTCATCAGTCTCTTAGTTGAGTAAAATGCAGTAATTACATTTCAAATAAAAAATATTATAAATCAATATTTTTCCTGCTATATAAAACACATTTTCAAAGAAACAGAATATTAATTTGGGTATTGTATTTACTTGTATGTTCATGTTTTTCCTTTTTTATTTTTTTTACTAATATTCACTTTATACAAGACCCAAGAGACACTCAAGGTAGAGCGTTAGTGAAAGCAGATTTTGTGTGAGGAGTAAGAGTAAGGAGTGCAGTTTATATAGATACAATGGTTAACCCTAGACCTGAAGAGGTTAAGATTGTAGTGGTTGGGAAAACATCCTCCTGGGATTCTGTTCCACAAAGAATTTGTCAGAGTAGAACTTACTCCTTACTAAAGGAATACAAAGGAAATGATTGTGGTTTGTCTCAATCTACATGGCGTGACAGGTTTTAGTTGGGAGGGTTAGAGTTGAGAAAACTAAAGAATGTAGCTCGTTTAAACATTTTCCTTGGAACTAAAAAACAGAGTAGTAAGAGACTTGCAATTTTTATGTGTGGAAAATGGTTGTAAGATGGTAAGCAATTTATCACTGACAAGGCCACATAGTTGCTTTTGGACTCTATCAAGACTAGAAAGTGAAGACTGGGCAGTTCCAGCCCAGGTATGGCAGCAGTATTCCATATTCAGCCTAATCTTGTAAAGGTAGAGTATAGCAGGGGGAGTCAGGTACTTACTAGAATGGTACAGGGAACCAATCATTTTTCCAGCATCTTTGGCAATGGATTGTATAGATGAATTCCATGAGGTCTGGGGTGAGAATGTCCCAATAAGTATTCAAGCAAGAGACCTCCTTGAGAGAACTTGAGAGAACACCTATTCATTACAAGAGATGGAAATTCAGGTGCTGAATGATGGTTTATGTCAAGTTATTTTACAAGTGGTATTGCTACCATGCAATCTAGTACTATCTGCCACATGAATGGATCCATCAGTGACTAAACTTGTTTCCACAAAAGGGTTAAAAACAAAACCTGTCAAAGAGTGGATGAAGCTTCTTGTAGGACCAACAGTCTTCTGCTACAATGGAGAAGACTAGACTCCATAGCTATGTATACAGCAAGTGTAATGATGCCATAGAATCACTGGGTGGAGAGCTTCCTAGCCTGAAGTCAACAAAGAGGGTGCAGGGTTTCCTTGATAGAATCAATGTCCAAGATCAAGAGAAACTTTCAAGTTGGAGGACATTGTTTTACCTGGACTGGGATGAGTTCTGTTATGTTTACTTGTGAAGAATAAATATCTGTCAAACTTTCAAACTACATATATCGAGGGAACTGGTCAGATGTTCAAGTGTGCAGTAACCCTATGACCACACTTGGTCATGGGAATAATGATGATGAGGAGGAGAAATAACATGAAAATAATTAATATGAAAAGTTTAAACAGTTTTATTTGTGCTGTTTGTTTAACAGCATATCAACTCTTTATGGGTCATTTAATACTGAAATTTATTTTTCTTGGAAGCATTAGAAATTCTTTTTCAAAAATGTATTACTGGTAATTTTTCTTTTGCAAAAATGTATTGCTGGTAATTCCTTTACTATGAAAATGCATTGCTGACACTTCTAATACAAAAATATATTTTTATACTATCATAGTGTTTTGACTGCAGTCTGGAAGTTAACTATTTACCCATAGCTGAGACCCTAACAGATGCTACCAGCCTGGGTACAACAGCAAATAAGAGGTGTAAATGGTTTTTTAACACATACAAACCATAAGCCAAAAGCTTTTAATTTAATAATATAAATGCTACAATTACATTTTGATTTTTTCATTTTCTAATAATTTTGCAAGTTTACTTTATGCTTACATGATACCAACCAATCAAGAAAAAGGGAATAGCCATTAAGTGCAAGAATACAGAAAGTGTGGTTATTAGCAAAAGAAAAAAAAACCAAAGTGTAAGTTTCAAACTGGAGATGACAACAGCAAGCAAGTACAGGCAGGTAAATAGCTGGGAAATGTTTTAACTGAGGATAGAAAACATGACACCAAAATCCGAATATACATTGGACTAGTGAAAGAGGCATTCCAAACGCTAAGCAAAGTACTGAGAAACAGAAAAATTTCATTAGAAGCAAAGAAAAGTATGCTTGATTGCTATGTGATATCCATCCTCCTATACAGCAGTGAATGCTGGACAGTCTTCCCACAGATGAGGAAAAAACTGGAGGCAAGAGAAATGTGGTTCTACAGAAGGATACTGAGAATTCCATGGATGGAGCAAGTAAGCAACATGGAATTCTTAAACAAAATGGTAACAAAAACAACATATATGCTTAGAATCAGGAAGAGATGGCTGAAATACCATATAATGAGAAAGGAGAAGTTGGAAAAATTAACCCTTATGAGCCATATTGGGGGTAAGAGAGATAGGGGAAGGCAGCAAGATACCTACCTAATGAAGTTTTGGAGATTCATGATTGACTATGTCCTGAAAGAACATGGCACATAAAAGATGATGTTCAATCTTCTGCAAATACCAGGTGTTGGCAAGATTCTAATGCATATTTTGCATTATTGTCTTATTTTTTTTAATCATTTCACTCCAAGCAAGGTGATAAAGACACTAAAACACAAAAGGTTAATGAGTGTGAAAGAATCTGAGAGAAAAAAACATTATCAAGGAAAGAGGTCAATACAAGAAGTGAAATTAAGATTTTGTACAACTGAATTGTACAAGAAATTATATATAAGTATATTTATACTTATTACCTATTTTCCCAAACACAGAGAAACTATAACATATGCATTCAGCAAACAGTATGAAAGGAGGAAAAAAAGAGAGGGTCTTACTTGTAATATTTCTTAACAAGAAAATGAGCAGGTTGGTGGTTTCCTTTATGTGCCTGTAACATCCATCTTCTCCGCAGCTTACATTACAACTGGTGTGGGCAGACACATTTTGCCTTTCCACATGCTAAATGGCAAATGATATTTGACACTCTAGAAACTGATGTTACACACTGGCCATCACCTGATCCTCATGACTGTCTCAACCAAAGAGAGATAATTACCCTTGGCATCTCTACATGTTTCTTAAGGTGTGATCCAGTGCTGCATTAATTTTGCAAGTTATTTTGATATATGTTAATTCTTGGGGTTATACATTTAAAATACTGAATATAAAATATCCCCCTTAAGCCCACACAAAGCAAAACAGGATAGAAAAAAAAGCCTTCCAAAAGCTAAGCAAAGTATTAAGAAACAAGAAAATTTCATTAGAAACAACAAAAAGAGTATGGAACTGTTATGGAATATCAGTTCTCTATATGGCAGTGAATACTGGACAGTCTCCTCATAGATGAAGAAGAGAGTTGAAGCAAGAGAAATCTGATTCTACACAAGGATGCTGAGAATACCATGGACAGAACATATGAGCAACAACAATGTTTTAGAGAAAAGAGAAACAAAAAGGGCACTTATACTTAAAATCAGAAAGAGCCAGCTGAAATTTCTAGATTACATAATGAAAAAAGAAGGCTTGGAAAATTGATACTCACAAGACATGTTGAAGGTAAGAGGAAATCAACACACAATCTAACGAGCTTGTGAAAAATGGATAACACAACAGGATTTAGAAGAGATAGCAAAAAGACAA
This sequence comes from Acanthosepion pharaonis, assembly GCA_903632075.3. Taxonomy (NCBI): domain Eukaryota; kingdom Metazoa; phylum Mollusca; class Cephalopoda; order Sepiida; family Sepiidae; genus Acanthosepion; species Acanthosepion pharaonis. The sequence goes on along the minus strand of CAHIKZ030000807.1, from coordinate 1,253,123 downwards.
AATGGATAAAGGATAGGAAATAATGGAGAGCTACGATCGCTAACAACTTGAAGCGACATGGCATATAAGAAAATAAGAACCTGAGAACAGAATGTGCAAAAATGTCCACAGTAATAATAATAAATTTGAAATTTTGATAAGAAGATAAGCCTTTATTGCAACATATCTTCATCACATATTAGAAGCACAACTTTTAAGACATTCTTCATGCTTTTAGCTTTAATGGATGATCATTAGTGGAATGAGAATTGCTCCTTGAATTTTTGTTTCTAAAGCCAACATCTACAGAAACGGATATTAATGGCCACATTAAAACATACATAAGAAGTAGGGGAAAGAGTTTCAAATGTAGATGGTACAATCATAGGTCATCATTTAAGCTAGTAAATCTTAGGTACTCCAACAAACTAACTAACCATGTGTGGAATTTAAAAGAAAAAAAACAACAGGGATCTTATTGCAAGATGAAAATTTTTAAAAAAGCAAAACCTTACAACAACCAGAACAATATTTGAAACCTCTGCCAATAGGAAAAATTAGCAATTATGTCATTTTCCAAAGAAACTTTTAAACCAGAAATCCAAAGTCTTAAGTCCTTGCTTACATATCAGAAAATTTCTTTTAAGCCCATATGAGGCTGGATAAATAAATAAAAAAAAAGTAGTGTATGTTTCAATTAACTCCACACCAATACATTTACAATACCCTTGCTTTTCTTCTCTTCCCCCTTCTTCACATCCTCTTCCTCCCTTTCTATTACACCCAACATTGTGCGTTTGTTTATTTATTTTTTAAAACAATAATATAGCGTTCATTAATTTTTTTTTAAAAAAAATATTGTGAGGAGGTCATTTGATAAAAATCGCCTGAGGATACCGTAAGTCTGAAACCAAGGTAGCGGATTCAACTGACCTCTGAATTTAAAAAAAAAAAAAACACATGTCTATATGGAAATATATGACTTCACAACAATCTCACAATATAAATACCCTTTCAATACTGTCAATGTAACTAGGTAGATGACTCAAAACAGCAATTCTGTCTGGTAATCAGATTAGAATTATGCTATATGCAAAATTAAGCTTCAATGTTGGGGTAGTGGAAGGTAAATGAAATAAAAGTAAGAAAGAGAAGTAATAGTGAATAGAGACAGATACACAAGGGAGAGTGAAATGGGGGAAATATAGAAAATAAAAAGAAAGAAAGAGAGAGAGAGTGGGGCTAGCAAAAGGAATATAAAAGAATATAAGAAGCGATTAAAGAGTTAAATGAAAGAGAAAAAAAATTGATAGCCAGAAATGGGAAGATTAAGATATGCAGAGAGAATGATAAGTAAAAAAGAAAGTATTGGAAGAAAGAGGGAAAAAGAAAGAAAAAAAAATATGTAGTCAGGAATAGTGAGGAGTAAAAACTGGGAAAACTTTAAAAAGAAAGAGATGTAGGAACTGAAAAAAGTGGGTGGAAGAGTAGAATAAATTGCTTGCTGCAGAAGGAAAGATGAAAACAAAACAATATGAAGAGATGATGGAAACTTATAGAGAACAAATGATAAAAAAAGAGAAGCAAACAAGGGTGGACAGAATGAATGAGAAATGAAAGATAAAAAAAAAAAAACGAGTCAAACAAAGTCAGGCAGAATGAAGGAGAAAATGAATGATAAGAAGCTGAAATGAAAAAAAAAAAAAGAAAAGAATGATAAAAAAAAGAAAAGACAAGAAAAAAAAAAAAAAAAAAAAAACAAAAAAATGAAAAAGACAGGAAAAGAAGGAACGAATGAATGACAAAAAAGAAAAAAAAAAAAGAAAAGATGGGAAGGAAGTAAAGAAAGAAAGACAGACAAGAAAGGAAGGAAAAGGAAGAAAGAATGAAAAAAAAGAAAAAAAAAAAAAAAACAGGAAAGAAAGAAAAAAAAAGAATGGAAGAAAGAAAAAATAAGGGAAAATAGGAAGGAAGGAAGGAAAGAAAAGAAAAAATAAAGCAAAGAAGAATGAAATAAACTTAAAAGAGAAATAAGAGTGTAAGATTGTACTACAAAAAAATGTAAACTCCATATGACAAGAATAAAAATGACAGTATAAAAAAAAATACCACAAAGTGTAACTGTAAGCAACAAAAAAAAAAAACAGCTAAAAAAAATGTTGGATAAGTAAAAGCTGACGATATAAATTTAAACATTTTTTTAACCAGTAAAAACAGTTATTCTGGAATAACAGAGCTAAAACGTTAAACGAAACTGAGTAAAAAAAATAAACAACAATTTTTAAAACTATTTTACACTTAAGTACTTACTGCATTTTTTCAATAAATATAAATATGGAAAAAATTAAAATTAATAAATATGTTATATTTTTCAGAAAACAGGTAACCTTCCTTAATACATATCGACTTGACTGTGTCCATAGTCTAAAAATGAAAAAAAAGCATTTATTTTACACAACAAATATTTACTTTTTAACAATCACTTTCTTGTCAGTGCTCTTCATTCACTGATGAATATAAATCGTACAGATTGAACATTATAAAATGAAAATTTCAGATCAAAATTTAGCTAATAACTAATTCAGCTGATAACAGTTATTATCTGAGTCTTGATTTGAAATTTTTCCTAAAATTTGCATAGAGGTCTTTGATTAAATGCATTAGCAAGGAAAGATTTCTTGTGTAAAATAATTAATAACTTTTTCTGTTTGAATTTCTGGAGTTAAGTGCTACCATTATTTGCACTATGTGCAGACTAGTGTCCTCACTTTTTTTGTTGTTACTAAAATGTTTCAGTCATTGTCAGGTGTAAAAGGTTCAGTTGAAATTCCCTGTAGGTTACCTAGATTGACCTACACCTGATGAAGATGGAGGGCACAACAAGTGAAATGTTGTGATAACAACAATAAAAATGAGGCCATTAGTAAATAGCAGCATGTAAATAGTGTAAATAAATTACTTTTTTATTATTAGGTTTACTTTGTGTGTGTGTGTGTTAATAAATATACATTTTTCTCCACCATTAGCACAACTCAGAGTTTTATGCACAATGCAATCTTCAGCTGCTGAATTTGTTATATTATATCAAGTACTATTTTATTAACACCAGCACTCAACATGTAATATATATATATATAATAAAAAGGCTTAAACACTAATATTTCATGATCATAATTTATTCCATTGGAATCGTAAATACGATCCAATTCAACAGACCTACAAATTCAAAAAGAAAACAAAAAAACAACTCCGGAAATAAAAATAGAATTTGGAGAGAGTGTAAGTATGAGAGTGTGGGACGAATGTTAGTGTTAAAGAGAGGGGTAATAGACGGAGAAGGTGGGAGACTAAAACTTAACAGAGAGGGTTTTTTCTAACTAGAGGTGAGTGGAAGGGGGAAATATGAATGTTGTCGGATGTCTAATACATTAAAGATACATTTCGTGGTGACATACACACACCATAGATGATTTAATCTTAAAGATCAGAATAGGAGGGAGGGAGAGAAAAGGAAAGAAGAGGTGGGAGAGAGAGATGGGGTGGGGGAAACCAAAATTGAAGGACATTTACTCAAAGGGCCACTGTGTAATTGAGAAAATTTGACAAAATTAATATCGACTACAGGTTACAAATCAAATATAAAAAAAAATATACATGTATGTATGCACCTATGTATATATATCTATATATTTTGCATATGTATGTATATTTACCACTAATATTATCTATATATATATATATATATATATATATATATATATATATATATATATATATATAGATGTGTGTGTGTGTGTGTTTTATTCAATTCACTCGAGGTAAGGCAAAATTGAAAATTGCCAATAAGATGTAAGAGGCTATTGGAAGGGAAAAACTTTAGAAGTAACCAGAAACCCCAATCCTAAACAGGAAACAAAGAATAAACCTCTGCTCCTGTTCAAAACGCCAGATAGGAGTGTGAACCAGATGATAGATGAACCTATCTATTCCTATTTGGGGGGTTTAATAAATAATAAATACAATTTCAGAGTTCAAGCAGAGACATTTATAGTATTGAAGTAGAATTTAGAAAGAACCGGAAACCCAATGCTAAACAGGAAACAAGGGATAAACTTTTACCCATGTTGAAAAAGTCAGGAAACAGGAGTAGAGTTTATCCTTTCTTATATATATATATATATATATAATTATATTAATTGAAGTCAACACTTAGAGGCGATAGGTTGTTTCATGCTAGGCATAATCGTCAGACCTGACAATTGCATCTAGCATGAAACAGTCTGTTGCCTCTAAGTGTTGACTGTTCACTATATTTACACATTATCTCTGATATTGAGCACTTTATCCCATAAATATAGCATACCTTAAGAGTATATTTATATATATATATATATATATATATATATATATATATATATATACACAATTCATATACGAACCAGTACTTTGCAAACAATGAAAGCCTAACTTTCAACATAAGGCAAATGTTAGTGGAAAATACTACACCCCATTTAGAAATGTTTTTGAGAGCAAGGGGCTACATGTCATGAAAAAGACCAAGTTTATGATTTCTGGTGCTGACCTGAACAAGAATCTGATGCATTTCCTGTGCTGCCTGCTGCAGTGAAATATTATGAATTCAATCTTTGTGCTTCAAATGCAACACCTGGATGCACAAAAATATGTAGCATCACCAGTAGGCTAATAGAATTACCAGATTAAATCTGCCCTAGATGCCATAATGAAATTGCACTCTATTGATGGCAAGCCCACTACCCAAGTCACCTTGGATGGTCCAAAAAAAAAAAAAATGGATATTGAGTCCCATTTCTGTTATCTTGGGGATATGCTGTGTGCAGATGGAGGTTGTCAGCTCGCCATTATAGCCAGGTGCTCTGTGGATTGGGAAATTAAAAAGCTCCCTACCCATTCTCATCCAAACACATATCATTGAGAACTTGTAACAAATTGTTCTCTGTGTGTGTATGACCTGCACTGCTCCATGGCACCAAGAGTGTCGGTCTTGTGGCAGTTCTTCTGCACTGACTACTAGATGATTTGCTGATATATGACACCAAACCTCAATATAAAACACCCCCTCATCCGAGATGTTAACAAGGCTTAGTATTGAGGATATAACATCACTGCTGTACACCTGTTGTCTTAGATGGTTTGGTCATGTCCAATAAGCTTGTCAGGTTAACCACCTAATTTCCAAAACCACTACTCTCCAGACTATAAATACCCTGCAATATTTTTTCTCACACTCTTCTTACCTTATCTGCTTATTCGTCAACATATAAATCTTTTGCAAAGCATGCATTCCCTTTGGAAAATGCATGGATAAAAAACACACGTATGTACACACATTCACCCGTTTCACATATTTTGAACCCAAACAGTTTTCACATTCTTTTGTTACACACATCATTGTCTTTGTCCCTTGTAACCTTTATTGTTAATATATTACCATTTGTTTGTACATATATATTGGTTCTTGTTGTTTTTTTGCATTTCTTTATGTGGATTCATATACTGAGTCCGCCATTTTTGTTGTGGGTATTTTCAGGAGACAGCATGCTGTTCCCAATTTCAAAAAACCAATGTTATTAATGCCCGAAAAGAGTTGGGAATTCTAATCCGGCCCGCAAGAAGCTTTATCATGCATCAGGATTGTCTCGGAGTTCAGAGTTCCTGGTCACAGAGGTTGAGGTAAACCTAGGAAGATGTAGAAGGACTGTATCAGGAAAAATATGCAGGAGTGCAGCCTTGCCCACATTAGCCTGCTTGACAGGGATGCTTGGAAAGAAGGAGTGAGAGCTAGCCAATTGCTGTCTACATCACTGGGAAACCCACAGCAGTATAATCAAGCTCCAGATCTTGACTTGACATTCAATGCAAGAAAAGACTCAAAATGTCAGAATTTTTAGAACAAATCAGCAACCCACATTAAGGAAAATATTTTTCACCACAGGTGATGATATCATAAAGTTGGTATGAAATATTGAATATGCATTAAAAAATGCATATTTGATGCAATCTTTTGATGCAGTCTTACACCTTTAACCATTATACATGATGTCACTGTTTCAGACTTTCAGCTCTCTATAAAATACCAGAAAGTAGCCAACAGAATCTTGCCAACCACAGTGACAGGACATGTTTTGAGCAACAGTACAAAAATATACTTCAGATGGTTTATTCACAATTTCAATCTGTATATACATCATCTTATTTGAAGAATGCAATAAAAAGTTAAACATATATATATATATATATATATTTTATATGTATATACATGTATGTATGTATATATATATATATATATATATATATGTGTGTGTGTGTGTGTGTGTGTAAAATATATAGAAAATAGGAAAGAACTCGTTAGGTAAATAATCCAAAGTTCTTTAGTATTTCTGTTATTATTTTTTAAAAATAGTGCTCGATGCAAAAAGTAGAGCATAAATATAATTATTTATTTAAAATATGAGTCCAACATACATAAGAGTTCTCATGTTTCAAAACAAGAGCCGAAAACTTCAATATAATCATTTGAATTAAATTGAAGTTTTGGCTCTGTTTTTGAGAACTATCATTGTTGGAATCATATTTTTAATAAATAATTATATATATATATATATGTATATGTGTGTGTGTGTGTGTGTGTGCATGCATGCATGCATATATATATATATATATATATATATATATATATATATATATATATATTATATTATAATTATATAATCCCGACAGAGTTATAAATTATTGACATTTAGAAAAACTTTCACGAAATTATGTTTTTCGAAAAAAACATCTGACTATGCATTTTTAACCTGTTAGGCTTCATCAGATTGAAGATGTAAAAATAAGTTTTGTGTATGTATTCTTTAATTTATTTTCTACCCATTCTGAAGGATTTCTATCTCTAACCTCAGACACTTAAAGCAAAGAATATAAAATGTTAAACAACTTTTTTAAAAGTCACTCATTTTTTTTCTCTTTCTTAGTCACGACCAATGTCAGCTTGGAAAAATATAAATTTCATCATTTTAAACACACACAAAATACATACATGACCGTTTTTCCAAATGTCAATACATATATATATTATAATAATATTATGAATACAATAATATTAAGATGGCCATCAAAATCCATTACTCAGAATTTCATGCAGTAATACAATATTCAGGCACTGGATAAAATATGAAACTAATTGATATAATCTGGACTATATAATCCTGATATGGCAAGCATCCTTCACCACAATAAAATCTGAAAACAATGACTATATTCCAATTTATATAAGTGTTAGTTTCCACCACTAGATAAAATATGAAACTAATTGCAATAATCCAACATATAATTGGGGTGGGATACCCACTAAATTATATATATATATATATATATATATATATATATATATAATGCAATGTTACATTAGAACATGTACATACCAACTACAAAAATGCACATCATGTTTCAATGTTAAAAAATGTTCTAATGTAACACTGCATAATAGATAAATATTTATTGCTCTACTTTTGTATTGAGCCCTGTTTTAATTTTTAAAATATATATATATATATATATATATAGGTGTAGGGTTTATGTGTATATACACACACATATACATAAAAGGTGTGCTGGAAAATTTCAGCTCTATCCCCTTTTTAAAATCAGTATGTCAATGACAAATATCAGAATATATATTTTGAAAGGTTTGGGTTGGTTTGAGAACTTTTCAGCTCACCTGTGTGTGTGTGTCTGTGTGTGTATATGTCTGTGTATATTTCTCAAACAGCATTTTTTATTAAATTTGACTGACAATGTTTGTCTATTGAATTTTTTCATTAGAAAAATTGAATAGACAATCTTTGTCAGTCAAATTTAATAAAACAGGTTTGAATAATTCTTGCAGCTGAAATATACATTTTATCTATATCATTTTGTGGATGGAGAAGTTCTCTGGACTACAATTGAAATTACATGTTTCTCTATTCATCTGTTTTCTTTTCATATTTCGACTTTGTCAGTTTCTGATTTCATTAATACCATTTTATTACATTTTGAATTTTATTCTGCAATTTTCGGAATTGAAATTTGTATATAAACAATTTTTTCTATCATAATTTGCTTGTTCAGTATAAATATTTTAAAAATAAGTTTTTTCTTCTAAATTTTACCAATAATATTTTTAGACATTTTTATTCTTTTTAAAAGTCATTTCACCCGAGTAAAGGCAATAAAAGCCACTAAGATGCAAGGGGTTACTGAGTATGGGTGATATGAGAAACAGAAAACATTATTAGAGAGAGAACAATAAAAGAACAGTAAGACAGAATATAATAATTGACATTGTATTTTAATTTTTGAAGATCAAGGTTAACTAGAAAGCAAAAACACAAGAGAGTTCCACCGGTGAGAAAATTGGGAGAAGGAACTGAAGACAAAGATATTTTTTTCTATTAGTACTCATAAAATAAACCTAAGTCAGTGATTCCAAATGGTGCAGCATACCTCATAGGTGTGTTGTGGGGAGTGGATAGCAGCTGAGGCAGAATGACTGAAAGATAATCAAAGATTTAGGAAACAGTTTTAAAAAATTCATATGCAAAAATGAATGATTTCAAAATTTAAAATATTATTATTGATTACTTGTAATTGCATGCATGAGTCCCAGTATAAACAGTCATAAATAATTGTTAACCAATTTTATCATTGTGATATTTCTACGTTATATCACTTACTAAGAATATAGTAACTAGGGTCCACATATTGGAGGAGAGAGTTATCAATGATAATGTTCCTGACTTTGAATCCACAATTATCTCCCTTTAACCCTCTCGTTTTTTTTTTTGACTTTTTAAGTGTACTTATTATATAAAATTTGGTGAGGCATGAGCAAATTTTTCATTTCAAAAATGTGTCCCAGAGAAAAAAGTTTTGGGAACCACTGCCTTAAGTAATGGCCAATCTTACAAAAATTGGCTAAAATTGAGATAATTTTATAAAAACTTCCAAATAAATTAATTTAAGTGTTAAATACATATAATTCAAATATAGGCATATATAGAAGATTTTTTTTATTGCTCATAATTATGCAGTATCTTTAAAAAGATGCAATGCTGAAACAAAGGTTAGAATAGAATTTGTTAGAGTTCATACCTTTCAAGTAATTTTCATTAAGTGATTTTATGGCAGAACCTGACATCAAAATCACCTCATTTGACAGATAGATCATCAGAGACCATTAAAAGTTCATATTTATAAAAAGACATTAATTGATTAATAATTATACAATGATTCTCCAGCCAATCAACATTTTTTTCAAATATGTTGTTATTAGCAACAAATTCAAGCAAATTTCATCAGTCTCTAGTTGAGTAAAATGCAGTAATTATATTTCAAATAAAAAATATTATAAATCAATATTTTCCTGCTATATAAAACACATTTTCAAAGAAACAGAATATTAATTTGGGTATTGTATTTACTTGTATGTTCATGTTTTTCCTTTTTTTATTTTTTTTTTTTACTAATATTCACTTATACAAGACCCAAGAGACACTCAAGGTAGAGCGTTAGTGAAAGCAGATTTTGTGTGAGGAGTAAGAGTAAGGAGTGCAGTTTATATAGATACAATGGTTAACCCTAGACCTGAAGAGGTTAAGATTGTAGTGGTTGGGAAAACATCCTCCTGGGATTCTGTTCCACAAAGAATTTGTCAGAGTAGAACTTACTCCTTACTAAAGGAATACAAAGGAAATGATTGTGGTTTGTCTCAATCTACATGGCGTGACAGGTTTTAGTTGGGAGGGTTAGAGTTGAGAAAACTAAAGAATGTAGCTCGTTTAAACATTTTCCTTGGAACTAAAAACAGAGTAGTAAGAGACTTGCAATTTTGCGTGTGGAAAAATGGTTGTAAGATGGTAAGCAATTTATCACCGACAAGGCCACATAGTTGCTTTTGGACTCTATCAAGACTAGAAAGTGAAGACTGGGCAAACTCCAGCCCAGGTATGGCAGCAGTATTCCATATTCAGCCTAATCTTGTAAAGGTAGAGTATAGCAGGGGAGTCAGGGCACTTACTAGAATGGTACAGGGAACCAATCATTTTTCCAGCATCTTTGGCAATGGATTGTAGATGAATTCCATGAGGTCTGGGGTGAGAATGTCCAATAAGTATTCAAGCAAGAGACCTCCTTGAGAGAACTTGAGAGAACACCTATTCATTACAATAGAGATGGAAATTCAGGTGCTGAATGATGGTTTATGTCAAGTTATTTTTTACAAGTGGTATTGCTACCATGCAATCTAGTAATTATCTGCCACATGAATGGATCCATCAGTGACCAAACTTGTTTCCACAAAAGGGTTAAAAACAAAACCTGTCAAAAGAGTGGATGAAGCTTCTGTAGGACCAACAGTCTTCTGCTACAATGGAGAAGACTAGACTCATAGCTATGTATACAGCAAGTGTAATGATGCCATAGAATCACTGGGTGGAGAGCCTAGCCTGAAGTCAACAAAGAGGGTGCAGGGTTTTCTTGATAGAATCAATGTCCAAGATCAAGAGAAACTTTCAAGTTGGAGGACATTGTTTTACCTGGACTGGGATGAGTTCTGTTATGTTTACTTGTGAAGAATAAATATCATCAAACTTTCAAAACTACATATATCGAGGGAACTGGTCAGATGTTCAAGTGTAACCCTATGACCACACTTGGTCATGGGAATAATGATGATGAGGAGGAGAAATAACATGAAAATAATTAATATGAAAAAGTTTAAACAGTTTTTATTTGTGCTGTTTGTTTAACAGCATATCAACTCTTTATGGGTCATTTAATACTGAAATTTATTTTTTTGCCGGAAGCATTAGAAATTTTTCAAAATGTATTACTGGTAATTTTCTTTGCAAAATGTATTGTTGGTAATTCCTTTACTATGAAAATGCATTGCTGACACTTCTAATACAAAAATATATTTTATACTATCATAGTGTTTTGACTGCAGTCTGAAGTTAACTATTTACCCATAGCTGAGACCCTAACAGATGCTACCAGCCTGGGTACAACAGCAAATAAGAGGTGTAAATGGTTTTTAACACATACAAACCATAAGCCAAAAGCTTTTTAATTTAATAATATAAATGCTACAATTACATTTTGATTTTTCATTTTCTAATAATTTTGCAAGTTTACTTTATGCTTACATGATACCAACCAATCAAGAAAAGGAATAGCCATTAAGTGCAAGAATACAGAAAGTGTGGTTATTAGCAAAAGAAAAAAACCAAAGTGCAAGTTTCAAACTGAGATGACAACAGCAAGCAAGTACAGGCAGGTAAATAGCTGGGAAATGTTTTAACTGAGGATAGAAAACATGACACCAAAATCCGAATATACATTGGACTAGTGAAAGAGGCATTCCAAACGCTAAAAAAGTACTGAGAAACAGAAAATTTCATTAGAAGCAAAGAAAAGTATGCTTGATTGTTATGTGATATCCATCCTCCTATACAGCAGTGAATGCTGGACAGTCTTCCACAGATGAGGAAAAAAACTGAGGCAAGAGAAATGTGGTTCTACAGAAGGATACTGAGAATTCCATGGATGGAGCAAGTAAGCAACATGGAATTCTTAAACAAAATGGTAAATAAAAAACAACATATATGCTTAGAATCAGGAAGAGATGGCTGAAATACCATATAATGAGAAAGGAGAAGTTGGAAAAATTAACCTTATGAGCCATATTGGGGGTAAGAGAGATGGGGGGGTAGCAAGATACCTACCTAATGAAGTTTTGGAGATTCATGATTGACTATGTCCTGAAAGAACATGGCACATAAAAGATGATGTTCAATCTTCTGCAAATACCAGGTGTTGGCAAGATTCTAATGCATATTTTGCATTATTGTCTTATTTTTTTTAATCATTTCACTCCAAGCAAGGTGATAAAGACACTAAAACACAAAAGGTTAATGAGTGTGAAAGAATCTGAGAGAAAAAAAACATTATCAAGGAAAGAGGTCAATACAAGAAGTGAATTAAGATTTTGTACAACTGAATTGTACAAGAAATTATATATAAGTATATTTATACTTATTACCTATTTCCCAAACACAGAGAAACTATAACATATGCATTCAGCAAACAGTATGAAAGGAGGAAAAAAGAGAGGGTCTTACTTGTAATATTTCTAACAAGAAAATGAGCAGGTTGGATGGTTTCCTTTATGTGCCTGTAACATCCATCTTCCCGCAGCTTACATTACAACTGGTGGGGCAGACACATTTTGCCTTCCACATGCTAAATGGCAAATGATATTTGACACTCTAGAAACTGATGTTACACACTGGCCATCACCTGATCCTCATGACTGTCTCAACCAAAGAGAGATAATTACCCTTGGCATCTCTACATGTTTCTTAAGGTGTGATCCAGTGCTGCATTAATTTTGCAAGTTATTTTGATATATGTTAATTCTTGGGGTTATACATTTAAAATACTGAATATAAAATATCCCCCTTAAGCCCACACAAAGCAAAACAGGATAGAAAAAAAAGCCTTCCAAAAGCTAAGCAAAGTATTAAGAAACAAGAAAATTTCATTAGAAACAACAAAAGAGTATGGAACTGTTATGGAATATCAGTTTCTCTATATGGCAGTGAATACTGACAGTCTCCTCATAGATGAAGAAGAGAGTTGAAGCAAGAGAAATCTGATTCTACACAAGGATGCTGAGAATACCATGGACAGAACATATGAGCAACAACAATGTTTTAGAGAAAAGAGAAACAAAAGGCACTTATACTTAAAATCAGAAAGACCAGCTGAAATTTCTAGATTACATAATGAAAAAGAAGGCTTGGAAAATTGATACTACAAGACATGTTGAAGGTAAGAGGAAATCAACACACAATCTAACGAGCTTGTGAAAATGGATAACACAACAGGATTTAGAAGAGATAGCAAAAAGACAAAATGGATAAAGGATAGGAAATAATGGAGAGCTACGATCGCTAACAACTTGAAGCGACATGGCATATAAGAAAATAAGAACCTGAGAACAGAATGTGCAAAAAATGTCCACAGTAATAATAATAAATTTGAAATTTTTGATAAGAAGATAAGCCTTTATTGCAACATATCTTCGCTCACATATTAGAAGCACAACTTTTTAAGACATTCTTCATGCTTTTAGCTTTAATGGATGATCATTAGTGGAATGAGAATTGCTCCCTTGAATTTTGTTTCTAAAGCCAACATCTACAGAAACGGATATTAATGGCCACATTAAAACATACATAAGAAGTAGGGGAAAGAGTTTCAAATGTAGATGGTACAATCATAGGTCATCATTTAAGCTAGTAAATCTTAGGTACTCAACAAAACTAACTAACCATGTGTGAATTTAAAAGAAAAAAACAACAGGGATCTTATTGCAAGATGAAAATTTTAAAAAAGCAAAACCTTACAACAACCAGAACAATATTTGAAACCTCTGCCAATAGGGAAAATTAGCAATTATGTCATTTTCCAAAGAAACTTTTAAACCAGAAATCCAAAGTCTTAAGTCCTTGTTACATATCAGAAAATTTCTTTTAAGCCCATATGAGGCTGGATAAATAAATAAAAAAAAAAGTAGTGTGTTTCAATTAACTCCACACCAATACATTTACAATACCCTTGCTTTTCTTCTCTTCCCCTTCTTCATCCTCTTCCTCCCTCTATTACACCCAACATTGTGCGTTTGTTTATTTATTTTTAAAAACAATAATATAGCGTTCATTAATTTTTTTTTTAAAAAAATATTGTGAGGAGGTCATTTGATAAAATCGCCTGAGGATACCGTAAGTCTGAAACCAAGGTAGATTCAACTGACCTCTGAATTTTTAAAAAAAAAAAACACATGTCTATATGGAAATATATGACTTCACAACAATCTCACAATATAAATACCCTTTCAATACTGTCAATGTAACTAGGTAGATGACTCAAAACAGCAATTCTGTCTGGTAATCAGATTAGAATTATGCTATATGCAAAATTAAGCTTCAATGTTGGGGGTAGTGGAAGGTAAATGAAATAAAAGTAAGAAAGAGAAGTAATAGTGAATAGAGACAGATACACAAGGGAGAGGAAATGGGGAAATATAGAAAATAAAAAAAAAAGAAAGAGAGAGAGAGGGGCTAGCAAAGGAATATAAAAGAATATAAGAAGCGATTAAAGAGTTAAATGAAAGAGAAAAAAAATTGATAGCCAGAAATGGGAAGATTAAGATATGCAGAGAGAATGATAAGTAAAAAGAAAGTATTGGAAGAAAGAGGGAAAAAGAAAGAAAAAAATGAATGTAGTCAGGAATAGTGAGGAGTAAAAACTGGGAAAACTTTAAAAGAAAGAGATGTAGGAACTGAAAAAGTGGGTGGAAGAGTAGAATAAATTGCTTGCTGCAGAAGGAAAGATGAAAACAAAACAATATGAAGAGAGATGGAAACTTATAGAGAACAAATGATAAAAAAAGAGAAGCAAACAAGGGTGGACAGAATGAATGAGAGAATAAAAGATAAAAAAAAAAAACGAGTCAAACAAAGTCAGACAGAATGAAGGAGAAAATGAATGATAAGAAGCTGAAATGAAAAAAAAGAAAAAAGAAAAAGAATGATAAAAAGAAAGAAAGACAAGAAAGAAAAAAGAAAGAAAGAACAAAAGAATGAAAAAAGACAGGAAAGAAGGAACGAATGAATGACAAAAGAAAAAAAAGAAGAAAAGATGGGAAGGAAGTAAAGAAAGAAAGACAGACAAGAAAGGAAGGAAAGGAAGAAAGAAGAAAGAATGAAAGAAAAAGAAAGAAAAAAAAACAGGAAAGAAAGAAAAAAGAATGGAAGAAAGAAAAATAAGGGAAAATAGGAAGGAAGGAAGGAAAGAAAGAAAAATAAAGCAAAGAAGAATGAAATAAGCTTAAAAGAGAGAGAAATAAGAGTGTAAGATTGTACTACAAAAAAATGTAAACTCCATATGACAAGAATAAAAATGACAGTATAAAAAAAAATACCACAAAGTGTAACTGTAAGCAACAAAAAAAAAAACAGCTAAAAAAAATGTTGGATAAGTAAAAGCTGACGATATAAATTTAAACATTTTTTTAACCAGTAAAGCAGTTATTCTGGAATAACAGAGCTAAAACGTTAAACGAAACTGAGTAAAAAAAATAAACAACTTAATTTTTAAAACTATTTTACACTTAAGTACTTACTGCATTTTTTCAATAAATATAAATATGAAAAAAATTAAAATTAATAAATATGTTATATTTTTCAGAAAACAGGTAACCTTCCTTAATACATATCGACTTGACTGTGTCCATAGTCTAAAAATGAAAAAAAAGCATTTATTTTACACAACAAATATTTACTTTTTAACAATCACTTTCTTGTCAGTGCTCTTCATTCACTGATGAAAATAATCGTACAGATTGAATATTATAAAATGAAAATTTCAGATCAAAATTTAGCTAATAACTAATTCAGCTGATAACAGTTATTATCTGAGTCTTGATTTGAAATTTTTCCTAAAATTTGCATAGAGGTCTTTGATTAAATGCATTAGCAAGGAAAGATTTCTTGTGTAAAATAATTAATAACTTTTTCTGTTTGAATTTCTGGAGTTAAGTGCTACCATTATTTGCACTATAATGCAGACTAGTGTCCTCACTTTTTTGTTGTTACTAAAATGTTTCAGTCATTGTCCAGGGTGTAAAGGTTCAGTTGAAATTCCTGTAGGTTACCTAGATTGACCTACACCTGATGAAGATGGAGGGCACAACAAGTGAAATGTTGTGATAACAACAATAAAAATGAGGCCATTAGTAAATAGCAGCATGTAAATAGTGTAAATAAATTACTTTTTATTATTAGGTTTACTTTGTGTGTGTGTGTTTAATAAATATACATTTTTCTCCACCATTAGCACAACTCAGAGTTTTATGCACAATGCAATCTTCAGCTGCTGAATTTGTTATATTATATCAAGTACTATTTTTATTAACACCAGCACTCAACATGTAATATATATATATATAATAAAAAGGCTTAAACACTAATATTTCATGATCATAATTTATTCCATTGGAATCGTAAATACGATCCAATTCAACAGACCTACAAATTCAAAAAAAAAAATAGAAAAAACAACTCCGGAAATAAAAATAGAATTTGGAGAGAGTGTAAGTATGAGAGTGTGGGACGAATGTTAGTGTTAAAGAGAGGGGTAATAGACGGAGAAGGTGGGAGACTAAAACTTAACAGAGAGGGGTTTTTTTTTTTTTTTTTTTTTTTTTCTAACTAGAGGTGAGGAAGGGGGAAATATGAATGTTGTCGGATGTCTAATACATTAAAGATACATTTCGTGGTGACATACACACACCATAGATGATTTAATCTTAAAGATCAGAATAGGAGGGAGGGAGAGAAAAGGAAAGAAGAGGTGGGAGAGAGAGATGGGGTGGGGGAAACCAAAATTGAAGGACATTTACTCAAAAAGGGCCACTGTGTAATTGAGAAAATTTGACAAAATTAATATATTCTACAGGTTACAAATCAAATATAAAAAAAAATATACATGTATGTGTATGCACCTATGTATATATATCTATATATTTTGTATATGTATGTGTATATTTACCACTATTATCTATATATATATATATATATATATATATATATATATATATATATATATATATATATATAGTGTGTGTGTGTGTGTGTGTTTTTATTCAATTCACTGAGGTAAGGCAAAAATTGAAAATTGCCAATAAGATGTAAGAGGGCTATTGGAAGGAAAAACTTTAGAAGTAACCAGAAACCCAATCCTAAACAGGAAACAAAGAATAAACCTCTGCTCCTGTTCAAAACGCCAGATAGGAGTGTGAACCAGATGATAGATGAACCTATCTATTCCTATTTGGGGGGATTTAATAAATAATAAATACAATTTCAGAGTTCAAGCAGAGACATTTATAGTATTGAAGTAGAATTTAGAAAGAACTGAAACCCAATGCTAAACAGGAAACAAGGATAAACTTTTACCCATGTTGAAAAAGTCAGGAAACAGGAGTAGAGTTTATCCTTTTTATATATATATATATATATATATATATATATATAATATATTATTGAAGTCAACACTTAGAGGCGATAGAGTTGTTTCATATGCTAGACGCAATCGTCAGACCTGACAATTGCATCTAGCATGAAACAGTCTGTTGCCCTAAGTGTTGACTTCAATGTTCACTTTTATATTTACACACACTATCTCTGATATTGAGCACTTTTTATCCCATAAATATAGCATACCTTAAGAGTATATTTCTTTATATATATATATATATATATATATATATATATATATATACACACAATTCATATACGAACCAGTACTTTGCAAACAATGAAAGCCTAACTTTCAACATAAGGCAAATGTTAGTGGAAAATACTACACCCCATTTAGAAGGCGGGCATTGAGAGCAAGGGGCTACATGTCATGAAAAAGACCAAGTTTATGATTTCTGGTGCTGACCTGAACAAGAATCTGATGCATTTCCCTGTGCTGCCTGCTGCAGTGAAATGTGTATGAATTCAATCTTGTGCTTCAAATGCAACACCTGGATGCACAAGAAATATAGTGGCATCACCAGTAGGCTAATAGAATTACCAGATTAAATCTGCCCTAGATGCCATAATGAAGTGCACTCTATTGATGGCAAGCCCACTACCCAAGTCACCTTGGATGGTCCAAAAATGGATATTGAGTCCCATTTCTGTTATCTTGGGGATATGCTGTGTGCAGATGGAGGTTGTCAGCTCGCCATTATAGCCAGGTGCTCTGTGGATTGGGGGAAATTAAAAAAGCTCCTACCCATTCTCACATCCAAACACATATCATTGAGAACTTGTGACAAATTGTTCTCTGTGTGTGTATGACCTGCACTGCTCCATGGCACCAAGAGTGTCGGTCTTGTGGCAGTTCTTCTGCACTGACTACTAGATGATTTGCTGGATATATGACACCAAACCTCAATATAAAACACCCTCATCCGAGATGTTAACAAGGCTTAGTATTGAGGATATA
>CAHIKZ030000807.1:1227500-1232500 GCA_903632075.3 Acanthosepion pharaonis | reverse complement strand
GTATGTGTATATACACACACATATACATAAAGGTGTGCTGAAAATGTTCAGCTCTATCCCCTTTTTAAAATCAGTATGTCAATGACCAAATATCAGAATATATATTTTGAAAGAAAGTGGGTTGGTTTGAGAACTTTTCAGCTCACCTGTGTGTGTGTGTCTGTGTGTGTATATGTCTGTGTATATTTCTCAAACAGCATTTTTATTAAATTTGACTGACAATGTTTGTCTATTGAATTTTTTCATTAGAAAAATTGAATAGACAATCTTTGTCAGTCAAATTTAATAAAACAGGTTTGAATGAATTCTTGCAGCTGAAATATACATTTTATCTATATCATTTTTGTGGATGGAGAAGTTCTCTGGACTACAATTGAAATTACATGTTTCTCTATTCATCTGTTTTCTTTTCATATTTCGACTTTGTCAGTTTCTGATTTCATTAATACCATTTATTACATTTGAATTTTATTCTGCAATTTTCGGAATTGAAATTTGTATATAAACAATTTTTCTATCATAATTTGCTTGTTCAGTATAAATATTTTAAAAATAAGTTTTCTTCTAAATTTTACCAATAATATTTTAGACATTTTTATTCTTTTTTAAAAAGTCATTTCACCCCGAGTAAGGCAATAAAGCCACTAAGATGCAAGGGGTTACTGAGTATGGGTGAGTATGAGAAACAGAAAACATTATTAGAGAGAGAGAACAATAAAAGAACAGTAAGACAGAATATAATAATTGACATTGTATTTTAATTTTTGAAGATCAAGGTTAACTAGAAAGCAAAAAGACAGAAGAGAGTTCCACCGGTGAGAAATGTGGGAGAAGAAACTGAAGACAAAGATATTTTTTCTATTAGTACTCATAAAATAAACCTTAAGTCAGTGATTCCCAAATGGTGCAGCATACCTCATAGGTGTGTGTGGGGGGGAGTGGATAGCAGCTGAGGCAGAATGACTGAAAGATAATCAAAGATTTAGAAACAGTTTTAAAAAATTCATATGCAAAAAATGAATGATTTCAAAATTTAAAATATTATTATTGATTACTTGTAATTGCATGCATGAGTCCCAGTATAAACAGTCATAAATAATTGTTAACCAATTTTATCATTGTGATATTTCTACGTTATATCACTTACTAAGAATATAGTAACTAGGGTCCACATATTGGAGGAGAGAGTTATCAATGATAATGTTCTGACTTTGAATCCACAGTTATCTCCCTTTAACCCTCTCTCGTTTTTTTTATTATTTTTAAGTGTACTTATTATATAAAATTTGGTGAGGCATGAGCAAATTTTCATTTCAAAAATGTGTCCCAGAGAAAAAAGTTTGGGAACCACTGCCTTAAGTAATGGCCAATCTTACAAAAAATTGGCTAAAATTGAGATAATTCTTATAAAAACTTCAACAAATTAATTTAAGTGTTAAATACATATAATTCAAAAATATATTCCTAAACTATTTTATGACAAACACTTATATATATATATATATATATATATATATATATATATATATATATATATATATATATACCCTTCTAAGTTTTGTGTTCCTTCAGGATGTGAGCAATCATGGCTCTGCACAACTTCTTATCTTTTGTAGCTATTAGAATTAGCTTTCACTATCCCTGTTCTGCCTTGAATTTACACAAGCTTGTTAGGTAGGTTACTCACTGTTTCCCTCTGTCCCGCTTGCCTCCAATATGTCCTGAGTGTGCCAAATTTTTAACTCTTCTTTCCTCCTTATGTGCACTAGAAATTTCAAACGTCTCTTTCTGATTCTAATTATGAGTGTCCTTTGCGCTTCCATTTTCCCTAAAACTTTTTCATTGCTTACATAGTCAATTTTTTATGTGAGGAGTGTCATACATACATGTATGGATGCAAACTGTTATGGTAGTTTACCCATGCACACATGGACTCTCCCAGCTATAAATAGGAGCAAGTACTGTCTTTTGCAGAGGGAAGTTTCCAGCAGTCAGCTCTGACAGTCAGACTGAACATTCTTACTGCAACAATCTCAGTTGTATATATTTGTATTACTGTTTTCTGTTAATATATTTGTTTAACTCAATTCCTCTCTTTGTGTCTTTATTTCTGTCTCCTAACAAGGCCACAACACAGACAAAGGACAATATTTTGCTCAGTCCCTCCTACCATTGTCACTCATTGATCACAGGGTTAGAATCACCAGGAATGGGCCTCCTCCCATCTGAATTGAGGAGAGCCATTTTCTCTACTTCTGGCCAAAAGCAAACTCCTCCAGAGTTTCATCAATATGAAGCCAATTATAAAAATATTTTTATCACTTTAAAAGTAAGTTAGTTTTAAATAAATGTTTAATCATCTAGGTTGTTTCTTTGCACACATTCTTTTGGGAGAAGGGTAATTTTAAGAAAGCCAGACGGTTTGTAAAAAAAATTGTTACTTATGTAAATTGTTTAGGCTCAGCAGTTAAAAAGTGCCAAAATTTTTAAGGATTCATCTTAAATTCATGGAAAAATATGTTTTCATATTTACTGGCTAATGAGAGACGTGGTTTCAAGCTTTTGTGAAAACCTGAATTGGAGCCTCCTGTGAGCCTCTTTTTGTGAATAAAAAGAACTCCAGTTAGCAAATAGCTCTAGAAAGCATTTGGACATCACAGCAATGTATTAAGATGTCATGAAAGCATCCAGAAGAGAAAGCAGGTAGTTGCAAGCCAGCTGCAAAGACAAAGGAATTTTGAAGTTCACAAGTGAAAATTCTCCTGTCGTTGGAAAACAAATAATGAAAAGAACAAATGAATATCTTTTTTAAAAAAAAAAAAAAAAGACCTTAAAAAAAAAAAAAAAAAAAAAATCACCAATGTCCCATGCTTGTGAGATAAAAGCGGTTTTTTGTTTGCTTTTTCGAAAGTTGGTGGCACCTTTGTTTTTTCTGTATAGGGCTTTCTCTGTTTTCCATATTTTTGTCATTTTTGATAGCAATCCTTTTTTTCAACATATCAGAAATTGCTATCCTGCCTTAATAGGCACACAAAAGGAAGTTTTTGTGCAAATTTCGTATTTGTATCTTTTTTGTCTTATCCTGTAAGAAATATTTTTCCTTTAAAATCTTACGCAGTCGTTGAGTTGTGTTATTTGCTCCTATTTCAACATTAGGGAGAAGAGAAGCACAATTTCTCTTTGCTCATTCTATTCTTACTAACATGTTTTGTTTTTTTTGTTTGGCACAAGAATGAAGGTTTTAGTAGGGAGTTGAATTTTTGTAGAACTGCTATAATCAGATTTATATAATCCAGGGGTGGCCGGTATCTCTCTCATAAAATGAAATGAGTGAGTGTGTGTGTGTGTGTTGGGGGGAGATTTTTAAAAATATATTTTTACTAAAATTTTCTAAAAAAAAAGAAATGTTTATAAAATAATTTAATTCATTTGTGAATACATCCTGTAAGTTTAATTAAAATTCAACAAATATTTTTGCAAGAATTTTCAAATCAACGTGTGTTTTTTTCATCACAAAAAGACACTCAAAGTTCCCATTGCGACTTATGGTCACCTACTGATGCAAGGAAAACAAAAATTTTAACCAAAAATTTCCAGGTTCAAAAAGGATTAAATGCATAATTTAATAATCAAAAAATTCTTTGGTCTTTCCTCTTAATCATAACGTAAAGATTTTGATGATAAAACTTAATTTTTATAAATTTGGGTCATTTTTTTCATCATATATACTGTTATTTTTTTTTAGCACATTTTTGGAGTATTAATTTCAAAATTTTATGTGGAGGTGTTAAAATTTTAGAATTGAAGTAGAATTTAAAATAAACCAGAAACCCAATCCTAAACAAGAAACAAAGGATAAACTTCTACTCCTCTTCAAAAGACCATTGAGGGGTGTGAACCAGATAATAGATAAACTTAAAGTATGCTATATTTATGAATAAACATGCTCAATATCAGGGACAGAGCATATGTGGCAACAGTCTGTTTCATGCAATCTTCAGACATATGGCCTGAAGATTATGTTCAAACATGAAACAGACTATCACTACTTGGCACTGACCTTAGTGTCCACTTATGTGTGTGTATATATATATATATATATATGAAAAGTTTTCATGCATAAAACTAAGTATCAAATATATAAAGTTTATGATTATCTACAATAGAGATATATCTGTTAATACAAATATATGCTTTTATATGGACATATCTTTCCTTTACCAATATTATATTATATATATATATATATATATACACAAACATACACACATAAATCTTTTTGCATCCATACATTCCCACACATAACTAGCAGCATAAGAGAAGACAGAAATTTAATCTAATCTTGTTTTAGTATCTTCTATTGAATTAAGACAATTGAAGAATATTTTCAAGCATTAAAAAATAAAGAAAGTAAAAAAAAAAACATTAGGACAAAACATTTTCGATCAGCCATTATCTTATTTTGAAAAACTGACATGAGATGTAGAAAAGAATCAATAAAAGATAAAAAAAAAACAATGTAGGTAAAATGTAAGAAACACTCACTTTTTAACAATAGTTAGAAAATAATAGACAAAAGAAGAGTAATTTTGACTGGAAAGGAATGTAAAAAAAGAATGTAGCTGATATAAAATAATGTCTTGATAATGAACAATGCTTGATATATATTTAAGATATTTATAGCATTCACACAAGATTATTCATCAAGAGTTACTGGTGAAAGAATGTAAAGATTTTTATTTTAAATAGAATGTTTTACTTTTCATCATTATATTCTACAAAAAGAAAACTTTAAGATTAAACTATTTCTCAAACTTTATCTTCCTGGTGTCAGTTCAAAATGACACCCCTCCCCCACTTTTCTTTTAATTATATCTGAAATATAAATATAAAACTATGATTTTAGAAAATGAAAATTTAATTGAAATATGTTGGAAAGTTTTCATATGAAATTAAGAAAATATGAATTTTAAGCACACTGATTACAATATATAAAAAGA
>CAHIKZ030000807.1:1195000-1222500 GCA_903632075.3 Acanthosepion pharaonis | reverse complement strand
ATCCTCACTAGGGGCCCGCTTACTTTTGGCTTTGGGCCTCATCTAAGCTACACTTAGAAAATCATTAGGGAACTTCGATATGGTGCAAGCTTGTCTTGCTAGATCAATTACAACTTATCAGAGAGTTCAATCCTCACTGGGTGCCCCACACTTTTGGCCTTGTGTCATATCTAAGCTACACTTAGAAAATCATTAGGGAACTTAGACATGGTGTAATGGTTAGCAACCTTGTTTTGTTAGAACAATTGTGACTGAGTAGTGAGTTTGATCCTCACTGGGTGTTCCACACTTTCAGCTTTGTGCTACATCTAAGCCACACTGAGAAAATCATTAGTGCACCTCAATGTGGTGCAATGGTTAGGAAGCTTGTCTTGCTAGAACAATTACAAGTGAGTAGTGAATCCAATCCTTACAGCTTTGTACCACATCTAAGCTACACTTAGAAAATTACCATATAAAATGAAACAGAGAAAAACAGTATTTGACAAGTTTGTACAAATGAATGGTGTAATAATTACCACAAGAAGAAAGAAGGGCTATAAACAAGAAAGTTTTACTGAGAGCAACAAAAGAAATGTAGCTGTGGAGAGCCATGTTTGCCTTTGTTGTTTGCACAGAGATAGAATCATGAAGATATGTGCACAATCTATCCTCATATAATGTATCCAAGTTGATTCATGACTGCCAAGAAATATTCGATTATGAATCCTGTACAAGCGATGGAAAAGTGTGAACAAGGAATGCATTTTTAAACCCAAGTTGAAAGAACTAAATTGATGCTTTCTTTTTTCTTGATGGAGATGCAGATGTAATATAGATAGGAGTTGACTGAAATAGACAAATAGAGTGATAAATAAAGTTATATGTATGTATAGCTATCTATGTAACTCTCATATATATATGTGTGTGTGTGTGTGTGTATACAGAGAGTAAATCTATAAGGAAGAAGACACCAAGTGTTTCAGGAAACAATTGGTTGTCACTTTTGATTGATCTTGACATTTCCTAATATAATCTTTACATGACTTAGTCATCATATTACCAGTCATCAATCTTTTTATTTGTTACCAGCTTTGCACACCAAAATAACATACATTTCTCTGTAAAGCTGGTAAAATTATCCACATGAGATATAAACAGATGTCAAGGAGGTGACCTAAAAAAAGAAACAACAATACATTCAAGACAATAGAACAGAATAGTAGTGAAAACAAACAAATATATATATATATATATATATATGTGTGTGTGTGTGTGTGTGTGTGAGAAAGAGAGAGGGTGCTGAAAAGTTGTCAGCAAGACCAAGAAGGGATTTCCCGCAAAATTCTGATGTATGGCGATTTGGTTCAATTCTTTTCAGTTTGTCTAGCTGGGATTTTTTGACCATATCTTTACATGTGTGCACACGTGCTATATATTTAACTTTAAATGTTATTTTTAGTGGATACTTGTATTTGAGTAGATGCTCTGTTTATTGATTAAACAGTATATTTATTTGTTTTTATCTACTGGCCTGAATGTTTGAGAAATCTGATTAAATTAAAAATTTATGTTCTCCAGCAGGATTTGAACCTGCATCTCTCTGGGTAGGGGAAGCTACTGTTAGATCTCTCCAGAAGGATGCAAGTTTGAATCATGCTGGAGAACATAAATTTTTCTTTATTTGATTATACAAGTCAATGTTTGCACATCGAAATTGGTATTAACTAATGTCCTAAATATATTTGTGTTTCTACGGGACATAAAGTGGGGGATCAGTTTTCTATTGTTATTAAGTAATGCAAAACGAGAGAGCGTATTTCTCCAAATACAAGTCTCTCATGTTTGTAGATGTGGGCTTTTAGATCACGTGATGTCTCCTCTACATAAATATTTTTGCATTGTAAAAAATTTATTTGATAAATCTCAGAATTTGAATTGGTGTTGCATTTAGTTTTCTTCTTAATTATATCTCTGATTGTCATGAAGGTGGTGGTAACAATCCTATTATTAAGGATGACTAGTTTGCAAGTTTAGTAAACTTCTCCACTACCTACGTCATTTTATCCTCAACACTAAAAAGAGCACCAAAGTTCAGATTGCCCTGGCTGCCAGCAACCCTAAGGCTGTCACTGCATGAAGGAACATAGGAAAGTTTTGGGTAATTATGAAATTTTTGGGTACTTCTGTTACTTTCCTCAGTGCTTGATACTGAACAATTTTTTTTAACTAGGTTAAATTTTCAATATAGTGGGTGATACTGCCTTCAGTTTGACAATCACCTGATAATGATTTTTATGATCTTTGCTCCATCTTATGTGCATTCTGATCATCCTATTATAGTAAACAAAACATCATAGCATTTAACATCAGTATGAACATACTAAACATCTCTAATAACTGACACAACCAATCACTAATGCCATAATATTGCCCCAAAATAAACCTGTCTGAAACAACAATTTTGGCACCAGATTTAATAAAAGCATAAAATTTAACACACAGAAAGTTAAAAAAAACTATTCTCTCTGACAACGATCAACGATCAAAAGCACTTATAAAACAGAATTTTGAGTTCTTTTTCTATCAACTGGTCTTTGACACATGAAAGATTTCAAAACAAATGGATGGGATCAAAAAAAAATTATCAAAAGAGAAATTTTAATTTCATAACGTGTATTTATAATACACAAGCAATCAACATTAAAATTAAAATAATCATATTCACATTTTAGACATTTTAAAAATTAAAAAAAATCAAGACCTTTAAACATTTAAAATAAATAAATAATAATTACAATAATGAGAGCAATGACAAAGGTAAAAAGCAACACTAATGGTGTTGGTGGAGGATATAATAATGATGACAATAACAGTCATAGTAATAAATAATGATATTCCTAATAGTAGTAATGAACAATAATAATAACAATGGTAGTAAAATAATTATGATAATAATAATAATAATGATAGATTAAGATAATAGCAGTAGTAAATAATAAATAATGATAATGATGGAGGTAGCAATGAATGAGTGATAATAGTGATGGTAATTATGGAAAAAGATAATGACAATGGTAGTCATAAAAATAAAAGATAATAGTAGTAGTAAATAATAAATAATGAAGAAGTGGTAATAAAAGATTGATAATAGTGATGATAGTTATGGAAGGAAAAATAAAAAATAATTGAAGTGGTAATAACTAAGTAATGACAACAGTAATAATAATAGTAATAAATAGATAATGACAACAACAAAGACAATGGTAAAACGCAGTACTAATGTTGTTGGGAAAGGATATGAAGTGATAATAATAGTAGCAGTTATTTTTTGGAAGACACATAGGGTGGTGACGGCAATATTGGTAACTAAGGTAGTAGTAGTCATTGTAAAATGATATTGAAGTGTCCCCTTGCATCCATAGGGGCAATGACAGTTTTGGTAGCAGTGTTGGTGACTATCAATCTATGTTAATTGGTATGGTGGTGTTTTTTTTTTATGTATTATCCATTTGGTATGAACTATGATATGATTTTTGTGTATGCATTTTGAAATTATTTCCAATCTTAGGTTCAGTAATTCCTAATGTTGAGTATGTTGCTACTTTTTTGTGTAGGCAAAGTAGACTGGTAATTTGCTTTTTAAGCTCCATGTTAAATATGTAATAAAAATTTGCTGAATAGTTATATTTAAGTGTAAATTTACATGCTTAATTTGAAAATAACAAAGAAATTTTGATAAAATCTACTGTTTTGGAGTTATCGACAATAGAAGTTCAAGCTTATTCTTAGCAGCCATTACTGGTGTTTGCAGATATTTGCTGTGGAATAGCCTTTTTATTATTGCGCACACAATGAGTCCTTAGCTGCACATTAATTCAGTCATGTAAGTACTGTAAAAAGGCTGTTAACAATGATATTTTCTGTGCAAATCTAATCAGCATTGAATGTATGCAAACAACACCAGTAATGGCTGCCATGCCATAACATGAATGAGTCCAAAATTTTTTTTGTTGATAACTCCTAAACAGTAGATTTTATCAAAATTTATTTGTTATTTTTGGTTTGAGCATGTAAATTTACACATAAATATAACTATATGGCAAATTTTTATTACATATTTAGCACGGGGCTTAAAAAGCAAATTACCCAAGTAAGCATCTTTTTGTTATGCAGCTGTAGGCAGGTATGGTTTTCATGATTTCCCAGTTTATTTTTGGTATGATGTTTCTGTCTTTTAGTTGCCATATGTATGTGGATAGTGTGGTGCTGTTAGAGTATTTTCTGTTGGAGAATGAGAGGTTGCGGTTGCATTTTCTTTGCTTGAATGGCTCTTCTGTGGCACTGATGTAGTACCTAGTAGTGTTGTTTGTATTTACCTTGGCTTTATATACTATGTTTGTTTACAGGCAGTTTCCTTGCAGCAGACAAGTGGTTTTATTTTTGCAGTTGCATTGGGGGTCTTTGATTGCATTATTGTAAGATGTTACTTTTTGTTGTGGCTTTTTATTATTTGCATTATGTTTTTAGTACAGCTCTAGCTGACTTTTATGTTGTTTTTGTTGAATATCTTTGCTAAGGGGTTTGTTGAGGGAGAAGTGCTTTTCTATTAAGTTGAGGAATGTCTTGCCAATGTTTGTTTTCAAGCCATTCATAGATGGTTATAAGAAAAATGACATACTCTCTTAAAAATACTGAAATGTCAACACTTTTTGGGGTACAAAACATGATTTAACCCCTCACTACAAACAGATGACATTGACAAATGACTGAAGCAATTAAAGGGAGCTGGTCAACTGCATAGTAACCCTACATGGTATGGGACTAATGATGATCACCTTATTAGTATGTACAACAATAAGACAACATTTGTTTAAAGAATAATTCTTACTAGCTTACTGGATTTACTAATAATATTTTTTAATGCTGCACTCTGTATATTCAACCTAAGATAGCTATAAAAAAAGTGACATAGTCTCTCTTAAAAATACTGAAAAGTGCTCAAAAGATCATCAAACATGATTTAACCCGTCACTACAAACAACTGCTTTTATCTAAGATGACCCTCCCTCCAAATCTTCTCTTTGTGACACACTCCTTTTGTCTATTTTATTTTTTCTGTTTCCCTCTTGGGTGCAAAACACAGTCTAGGTTGAATAGAATTAGCATGAT
Organism: Acanthosepion pharaonis; assembly: GCA_903632075.3. Taxonomy (NCBI): domain Eukaryota; kingdom Metazoa; phylum Mollusca; class Cephalopoda; order Sepiida; family Sepiidae; genus Acanthosepion; species Acanthosepion pharaonis. The sequence continues at coordinate 1,217,349 of CAHIKZ030000807.1, read as the reverse complement.
ACACACCATACATAGGTAGGTAAAAGCATTTTAATATATAAATGCTGCTTTACGGTGTTCTTTTTCCTGGTGTGATAAGTATTTGACACCAAGGTACATTAAAAATTTCAGTATAAGTCAGATCAATTTCTGATTACTCCTCCAACTCAATTGGCTTGATCTTGTACCACAATACTGATGGAATCTATGTCATTTTTTTTTTTTTTTTTTTAGTGAGTCATACCAGACATCTTATGTTGTGCTCTTCCAAATAGATAACATCTTGTATATAACTAATTTGCATATGAGTTCAGAAAATAGATAAAATCCCAGTTGGGAAAAACAATACCTACACCTTTGCATAAATACACATTGCCCTTTTGGTTTGTTCAGCCTGAATGCTATAGAGATGAACCATTATTTTGAATTTCATGATTCGCATAAAGAACCAAATTTTATTTTGCTTTCAGGTAAAAAAAAAAAAAAAAATGAAGTGATTTCTTATAAAATTTCTCTACATGCAAGATTTCAAAGCTGACTTTGAGGCATGAATGAAAATGGCAAATTTGATTGTGAAAAAGATGCTCCTGAATTTTCAAGAAATCTCTGAGAGACAATTCAGTTTTCTACAGAATTGATATTTTTTTATCTCTTAACCAAATTTTGAAACATTGCATGAAGTTTTCAATCACTTTCATGATTTGTCTCAGGTTGGATATATCTATCTAAGCATTTACTCACCATCTGCCTATCTATATACAAAGAGAAATATATATATATATATATATATATATATATATATATATATATATATATATATATAAAATAAATAAACATGATGTTCTACCCATATGCACATATCAGAACACATTCACATACACTCATACACACACACAAAAAAAAAAAAAAAATCAACCTAACACCAATAAAACGTGCATAAATTATTTTTAACTTAATACAAAAATAATAAAAATGAGAAAATTAGCAGACAATTGATGATACCTCCTAATGGGTGGACTGAATAATTACAAAAAATTTGTCTATAAAAATCAGGTGTTGGGGTGCTGAATATAACATGAATTAGTTATGGGACAAATTTTATATTTGTATTAATTATATATATATATATATATATATATATATATATATATATATATATATATATATATATATATATTTATTAAAGACATTTTTATGTTTAACGTTGTTTGTTTTTTTTTGTTGTTGTTTTTTTTATAGACACAAGTATTTAAGTAAATGCTCTGTTTATGATAAACAGTATTAAATAACATTTACCGGCCTGAATGTCCGAGAAATTTTCATAGAAAATATTCGTCCTTTGACAGGATTCGAACCTGTATCCTATATGGAACCGTCATTTACGCTGACGTGCCTTATCCGATCAGCCACAAAGGAGCGTTCGGTAGACAAGGTCGAATTTACTGCTTATAAACTTCAATCTTCCATGAATCTCGTACATTCATAACTGCTCTGGCTTATCAAATGTAAACAAATGACGTCATATATTAAGAAATGGACAAAGTCTGACAATTTATTTATTAAAGACATTTTTATGTTTAACGTTGTTCGAATCCTGTCAAAATCAAAGTGACGAATCTTTATCAATATTCTTGAAATTGTACAATCAATTAGAAGACAACTTAAACTACTACTAGGAAGATTTTCATTTCTTATCTGACCCAAGGAAGTGATTTTCTTCAAAAATTATAAAAAAAAGCAAAACATAAGAAAAAAGAAATTTTCGGCAATTCTTTTCTGGTATGCCAGTCAAATGTTATTGGAATTTTGCAAATAAATTTCTTCTAAACAAGGAAAATAAAATAGTTATTTTTCCCCAAAATAAATTTATTTTTTATCTAGTGAATACCCCTTAAATTAAATATCAAAAATAATTAAAAGCTTTTAATTTCATTTTTAGAATGTGTAGATTTCCAAATCACCTGTATCACCTGTTCTTTTTTTTAGATACACATTTTAAAACTGAAATTAAAAACTATTTTAATCATTTTAATATAATCTTACTTAAGTTTATTATTTGCCAAATAAAACCATAAAGTAAAGATATTTGCAAAAATAAAATGAATTAATTTTCTTTGTTTAGAAGAATTTTATAGGCAGAACAGTAACAAACACCCACTGAACACTAGTGGCTAAAAAAGAATAATTTTTACTTCGGGTTTTAAAAAAAAAATGACTTGCAGCTTTGAAAATATACACATTTTAAAACTGAGATTAAAACTTACTTTATTTTTTTTAATATCTAATTTTAGGTGTATTCACTAGATAGAAACATAATTTTATTTGTAAAAATCAAACAATTTTACTCTAGAGACTTGCATATCTGGAAATATACACATTTTAACAGTGAAATTAAAAACTATTTTAATTATTCTTAATATATAATTTAGGTGCATTTCTTAGATAAGAAAACAAATTTATTTGTAAAAAAAAAAAAAAGATCTTCATTCATTTTACTTGTTTACAACAATTTATTTTGTGATTGGTGTACTGCTTACTAGAAAACAATTATTACCCTTCTTTACAAAAAATCTGACATCATAAAATTTAACATTAAGACGAAATTGGCAACTATTTTTTGTTTATTTTTACTTACTATTTTGTTAACTTGATCTCTTCCAATGGCATAAATGTTGATAAAATTTAATTTTATTAACATCTGAAAGTCTTTTTCAATAGTGTTTCCTTGGATATGGTCACTCAGTAGTACAAAACTGAAATCATTCAGTCTTGTAAAAAATTTCAAAGCGGTTTTACAGTGTGAAGATGAAACCAAAAAAAGTCAGTTTTTCAGTAAAACTGCACATTACTAATATATATATATATATATATATATATATATATACATACACGCACACACATCATTGATAGATATATATTTACCATAGATATAAATAGAATCAAAGGAACATAGAAATCAACTCTGCACAGTGAATAACAGTTTCATACCTTAAGCATTTGCATAAAGTGTGAGGCTGTTAGTCTCCATCATGTTGATTCAAATATCCACAGTTTATATCTGCATGCACTCTAACCCCAGAACTGAACACTCTTATTTGTAAATATAGCAATTCTAAACAATTATATAAGTTTGCTTAAAGAATAACAAAAGTTTTTTGTCAAAGATTTTTCGTTTATTTTTTTTTTTTTTTCTATATGCTGGGCATTTCTCCATTGAAAGTTCAAATATAAGTTGTTTAGTATCTGACTACTTTCAGCTTTCATATATGGGGAGAGAGAGAGAGAGAGACCTACAGATAGGTAGGTGTGTACAAATTAAAAAATATACATAATACCCTACATTGGTTGCACAACTCTGATTTTCATGCCATCTGCAATCCTCTGGTACCTTCTCAGAGATGAGAAGCCCTGAAGAGTAAAAGCATTACTGCAGTGTGCTCACAAAACTTTGAAGTCAGCATGACTAAGCCACTCAGTTAAGTGATAAGTTTCTCCACACTAATTATATATATATATATATATATATATATATATATATATATATATATATATATATATATATTTATTACAAATACAAAATTTGTCACTTAGTTGATAGATTTTATATTCAGAACCATGACTTCATAGTTTCATAGCTGAAACATTTTTGTAATTGTTCAGTACACTTATCAAGAGCTATCAGATATATATATATATATATATATATATATATATATATATATATATATATATATACACACACACACACACATATATATATTTTTTTTTTTGTGTGTATATATATATATATATATATATATATATATATATACACACACAGATAAGTGAAAAGTTTTTGGTTTTTAGTTACATCTCCAAATCAGATCAAATCATTAACCATGCATATATATATATCACTATATGAAATCTGTCCAGAATATATTCAGCTATTTTTGAATATCACAAGAGCCAATCATACAGTCTTTGTGCAGCTTTCAAATGCCAGAACAGACACTCTCTATCCCGTGGGGTTTACTTAGTCAGCAGTGACATCTCCTTGTGTGATTTTGTCTACTGTCTAATCGTTACATTCACATTGAGGGTGAGAAGATTAGTTACATCTCATGGAGTGATTTTGGTAAAATTATTAAAAATCATCCAGTTTTGTCAGACCCTCTGTAACACAGATTCTGACACAGCTAACTATTGCTGTTGAAAAGAAGATTTCAGAATTTGGGCAAAATGAAGAAGAAAAAACTAACGGTCATACCAAAAGAGGACATTTCATTCAGTTTTGTTAAGTGAAAGGAATGCTGGGATACATGCATGAGCCTCCCAGAGAGTAATTTGAAAGGGACTCAGGTGTCATTGATCCTGACTGTATTTTTTTTCTTTTTCTCGAGAGACATTGTATATAATAACAATATTATAACAAGACTCATATTACATCTCTCTGATCATAGCTCAATTAGGTCTCATTTAAATACACATGGAGACTTACCAAATACTATTTGCAATATACTCATTGATGATACAAACATAATAGCCTTACGCACATGTAAAAATAGGCTAAAAGTAATGAAAGCATTATTAATAAGAAAAGAAAAAGCCAACACTCAATAATATCAACTATGAACAATGTGCTGATCGTGTTTGGAAAATAAAACATTCCTATAACCCTAAATACATATATAAAACTATCTATACATTCAGTTAAAAATAAAAAATAAAATCATCCTTGATAATGGCTAAAATCATAGCCAAAAGCGCTGAGACATATAAGAAATTTGGACAATTTTTATATAATTTACATCCAGCAAAGAAGAAAATTATAAGAACACATGAAAAATTATATAAAAAACTTAACCCCAGTACTTCATCAGTTGTTTTTAATGAAAATTGCATAAAGAGGGATTACTGCCCAAATACACTATTATATATATATATATATATATGTGTGTGTGTGTGTATGTAAACATTTCAGAGTACATTTGTAAAAGGACAATACGAATAAAGTCAAAAGGAAAACTTAGTGAATGCATTTCATCCTCTGAAGGACTTTGTAACAAGTTTTTATATACAAGAGAAAAAATGTTATTGGTTTTACAAAATTTAAAAAGAAAAAAACAAAAATTTCAAGAACAATAATATTTTTGCCCTTGTATATAAATACTTGTTGCAAAATATATTCCTTGCATTTGCTCATCAGAGGACAAAACACATCAGCTAAGATAAGTTTTGTTTTAGTATATATATCAGATACTACCTGAATATCTACTGGGGAAATAAAACCATGGAAAAAAAAATTACTTACCCTTGCATCTAGTTGACACTGTATTTTAAGCAGTTCTCTTGACTCACAAAAGGTAATATCAGAAACCCTACTACATTGATTCAAAGGCTGTTCAATTTAATTCAACATTTGGATAGAACAAGCACACACACTTATATAAGTCAGTGTCTATCTATTATCACTTTAACTCAGTCTCTATATATCTTTTTTACAAGGAAAGGAAAAGAGAAAAAATCAGGAGTTATTGATATAAAGTTCAGAGTAGGAATGAAAGATATTTGATAGCTATATATTAGAACAAATATTGGTATTTATATACCATGGATTTCATGTTATAATAGATGTTTCACTTTATGCATAGTGAGTAGCCACAAACCAGGAATAAAACAAGTTATATATATAATTTTTTTTTTTTTTTTTTACAGTAAGGTTCACCTTGTACAGGGGGCCACTTGAGGTAGAGGGTTACATTAGAAGGCAGTATGTAGAGATAGGCAGATAACAATTAACCATAAAATAATCTAAATGAAATTGGTAAGATTACATACTTTTTTTTATAATTTAACATTGCCAGTGTCTGTCATTCATGCACGTGTAGTCATATCGACATAAAAATAAATGGAATCCTAAAGGACAAAACGTGTCATATGAAAACTTTTCCCACTTTGTCATACTTCTTTCCTCTAAATTTTTTCTTGATGTATCAAACATTTACATATCATTATACCACACACACACACATACACATACATATATATATATATACACACACAAACATATATATATATGCTTTTTCACCGTAAACTTTTGCACGTACATTATATATATATATATATGCACATTAATGTATAATTACAGCTATTTCTAAATATGCATACTTTAGAAAACTTAATAAAGAAAATGTGCTGTCTGACATGATTTGAACCTGCATCCTGGCTTTGCAGGAGGTATGTAAAGGCAAAATAAAACCTTGCTTTATTGTGAAACTCCTTGTAGCCAAGCAGTAAAAGCTTGCCAGATCAGACAGTCCCTTCTGCAAAGGGGTACACAGGTTTGAATTCCTGGCAGAGGTACATTTTTTTAAGTTTTCTCAATTACACAAATAGGTAGATGAAATAAATACCATTTAAAATAAATGGAGCATCTACTCCAAAACAGGCATCCACTAAAAATGATATTTAACATAAAATATATATATATATATATATATATATATATATATATATATATAACATCTGTCTATATTTCTGAGATGAGGAGATGAGGTATTGTAATTATTTACACTATTTACATTGTTCAGACTGTTGTTCTCATTTTTTTTGCCATATTCACAACATTTCCATTGTACACGACAGCCTCCTTCAGGTGATTGGAATTTCAAACTGAACGCTTTATTTTATCCACCAGGGTAGATTGTTCTAGTTCCATGTGCCATGCCTCTTCCAGATGTATCAATTATCTCTGTTTAACTCAACTCTCCAAGTTTTTGTTCACCACTGCAGTAACCAAGTATTGAACTCACAACTCTTTGGGTCAAGTCACTGGATCTAACCAAAGTATTGGTTGGATCCAGTGACTTAACCTGAAAAGTCTTGAGTTCAATACCTTGGTACTGCAGTGAACAATAACTTGGAGAGTTGAATTAAAGGGAGATAATTGAGACATCATGGCATGTGGAACTAGAATATATATAAATAATTGGCCTATCAAACTTGACTTGAAGATTGTGTTCAAGCATGAAGCAGACTTTCACCACTCATTGTTAACCTCATTATCCACTCATATATATGTATATATGAATTTTTTCCAGTTTTTATTTTTATACCATATATATATGGTATAAAAATGACAACTTGAAAAAATTCTTAGTTTTTGCCAATGTGTTTTGTCTTCTGAGTTCATCAAGGCAAGCAATGAAAACAAAATGTTTTGTAGCCATTGTTACATCAAATCCAAAATTTAAAAAAGAGATGCTCCAGTGTAAGCCTCTTTCTGGATATTGGTAACTTACTTTTTACTAAGAGTTTATTTTTTGTTTTCCATGTCGACATATTGTTAAATTTCCCAGAATAATTCTGAAGACAAATTGGTATAAAAACAGCAATTGGAAAAAAATTCTTAGTTCTTCCAATTGTCAGTTTTATACTATTTAGGCCCATTTTCAATTATTCTGAAAATTTAGCTATATATATATATATATATATATATATATAAACTAAATTTTCCAGAATAATTTTGAAGGTAAGACAAATATATATATATATATATATATATATACACACACACACAAAAAAATTTTCATTTTGACTGTTTATATAACGTCACTTTGATTGACTTGAAATCAGTTCAATCAAATTTGAGAATGCCAGAATTAAAAACCAGTTGCATAAATATACACAAAACAATTCTTGAAAACAAATGTAGCAACATTCAAAAGCACTCAGAGGTTGGAGGTAAATAGAAAATAAAAGTTAAGAATTTTGGAAAATTTACCAAAAAACCAAAACAAATTATTCAAAAATTTGAAAGATTTAATAAAAAAAAATGGATAGACAAAACTTGTTCATATTATTTAACAAAACCCGTTTGAGAGATTCTTACTGCTGAAATACACCATATATATATATATATGTGTGCGTGTGTGCTTATCTGTCAAATCCTATTTTGTTCAAAAGCACAGTCATGCTTCCATATACAATATAACATATATATGTTTATTGATATTTATATATGTTGCCTAAAATGTTTGCATGATTACATATATAGCTAGTTCACACTTACATGAATTCTGATATACAAATATCCCCATTCTGAAAGAATTACTAATTTCCCAAGCCAACATACATAACTATAAAAATGTTAAAAAAGTAAAAGAAAATGGTTGAATTCAAAACCTCATGTTATTTAATTTGGAAAAAAATATAATTTGGAAGAACATCTTTTACTCACTCTCATTTATTAGACATTAAATTATGCAACTTCTCCATAATTTACCAGACTTTTCAGCTAAACTGATGAATAGTTATGAACGCTTCTTATATTAAAATTTTGAAAAATTAACATTTTTGCTCTTGTCTATAAATACTTGTTACTTGTTTAGTTTCTTGTACATAGCATTTTAAACATTGCAAATATTCTTTGGAGTTTCATGTTTTAAAAGTTATTTTATTCCCCACTTCCCTCAGACAAATTGTACATATGGGGAGTAGTTTGAACTTCATAGAGACTTTGAGATATTATGGTGATTGTAATAAGAATGTGCTATTTTGGTCTAAGGAATATTGTATAGTTTGTGCCAGTGATTGTGGCCAGCTTAGTTTAAGATAAGACAGATTAAGACCAACCATCCCCATCCCCACATTTTACCTTGTACCACATTTTTCTGAATTATACAAAAATAAATATTATTTGCCTCGATAAAGTCCCTCAGACAACAAAACTCATACTGTATATACTTGTGCAATGTGTGATCTCCCAAAATGTGGCCCCTACCCAAATTTTTACTTATAAAAAATTATTTTATCATGTATCTTGCTTATCATGTGAGTTTCTTTTCTGAGAGACCAAATTACAATAGAATAAGCTCCTTTCCTCTATCTCTTTATCCTATCTTTTTAGTTAAATAAGTTAAAAATGTAAAAGAGAATGATAAAAGTATTATTAGTAATTGGTTGCATAAATGCATATAACCATGAACAACCAAATGAGAAACAGCTAAACATCTTACAAATGTAAACAATGGAAAAGATGCGTATTTGCTATATTTGTATTTTATAATATAATACTAACATCTGTATATTACATTCATCATTATTCGATACAGTTCCGTAAAACATCAATTTCATCAAAATCATATTTATTTTAAATACAGCTGTACTTTTTGACTACAGTAAATGGATATATAGTTTGGTGAATGGCATAAGGCCAGCAGTACATATTTTATATCTCATGTAATATTATATCTCATATATGATGTGACCCCCTTAAAATTAGTTTAAAAAATTAGGTCTTCAAAAGTTGCATGATATGCGAGTGTATATATATATATATATATATATATATATGTGTGTGTGTGGGCATGTGACCAAGTGGTTAGAACATTCACTTTCTGACCATGAGACTCAGGTTCGAATCTCACCATGGCCAATTTGTCAGGAAGAAGACTCCCTTATATTATCAGAATGGATCGAAGTTGATCCCAGCTTTCTATACCTTTGGAAAGTACCCGAAAACCATTTGCTAGCCCAAAGCCATAAGTCATCATGGCCGAACACTTGAGCATGCTGGTCTTGTTCAAATTGTTGATCACGCTAGATAACACACTCTCTCCCAGAAACTGTAACTAAGATCTGCTCAGCATAGTTGCAGTATAAACAACAGATGGGTTCTCTGGGTGTTGAGCAAATACAAATGTGCCTGAGCGAGCATCTACAATAGGGAGTGGGTATCCACCCTAGTAGATCTAGTAGATAGGTATCCTTGAATACGAGTGGCCAGCTATTATTTTATATATATATATATATATGTGTGTGTGTGTGTGTGTGTGTGTGTATGTATGTATGTATGTATGTATGTATGTATGTATGTATGTATGTATTTATACATGAGTGTATGTGTTTACAAAGATATCTAAAACAGATTCTCTATCAAGGCTAAGAAAATGACAGAAGCAGTCAACCAAAACATTTTAAGATTGTTTTCTCAAATACAAGTTGCTAGTGTACGAAAATGCTTTAATGTCATTTCTTTTCCCTTTTTCCTTCCACCCCAACATTTTTACTTTTTTAAATTCATACACGCTTCAAAATGTTTCACATTAATGGAAATAAAAGCAAATGTAAAATTGATTTTGTTCATGAAAAATATTATTAAAGAGAAATATTGCAAACCAAACTTGTATGTCCAAATACTGACATATGATGTCATAAAAGATTCAAAGAAAGAAAATTGAAGAAAATGAAATAGTATTTACGACATTTTTTAAAGCTATTTTATCTTATCTAATTTTTGTAATTCATTCTAAATGCTATGCACAAATGACAAAAAAAAAGTAATTACTTTTACCTTATTTTATGGATGGATATGCACGTTGTATAATAGTCAGAAGCTCAAAATGAGAAACTGGCAAGCTGAGTTCAAATTACAGTCAAGTTCATTATATTATCTTTTGTGTAAATACTCTTGGAAATATATCTCTTCTCTCTCCAGCTATAGCTTAAATAATAGGAGAGATTAGGCTCTTCAGTCTTGGTTGACAACTAGTCTAGGAGAATGACATTTCTGAATTTGAAACTGGTTGTACATGGAGCTTGTAAACCCATCCCATGAAAATGAGACTTTCGATGGAAACCACAGCAGTAACATCTAGTGTGGTGGGGCTGTGGCTCCATATTCCACACTTGGACTTAAGAGAAATTCTGAATGAATTCATTTGTTTTTTTTAATCATTCCAGCTCCATAAGCAAGGCAATAAGGCCACTAAGACACAAGAAGTTACTGAATGTGAGAGATTATGGGAAAATGAAAACATTATTAAAGAGAAAACAATAAAAGAACAGAAATTAAATAAACAGAAGATAACAATTAACATTGCATTTAAATTTTTGAAGATCAAACTTGACTGGAAAGCAAGAAGCTGGAAAAGAGTTTTACAAGTGAGAAGAGCAAGAGAAGAAATTGTTAGCATAGAACTTACGGTTACATCTAACCATTTCAAGTGTAAAATGGTGAAACCTTGACACTAATTTTGTAGTATGCATAAATTCATAAAGTCAAGGTACCAAAGGGGAAAGTTAATCAGAACAATTACCATGAAAATATTTATAGAAAAGGCACAAGGAAGTTACATTACGGCAGCGATAAAGTGACTAAAGCTGAGATGGTAGGTCAGGACTGATAACATTGCAGATTCTTCTTTGGATTTTATCAAGAATCTCTAAATACATAGAAGCACCAGACCAGATGTAGCAGCAATATTAAAAAAAAAGATGAATGGTAGACTTATAAATTTTGTCTTCAAAATAGGTGATATCAAAATATTTTAGGAATTATTTTTCATAATATAGCAATGATTGTCATCTTGTAACAGTTAAAATTTTTGCTTTGTTTGAATGATTCCAGAATGCTATTATTTTTGTGCATTTTTTAATAACTTTCATGTAATTATTTACTTAATGGCTATTCAAACAAGGTAAAAATCAGCATATCTACCAAGATAAAAAAAAAAAGAAAACTCAGGCAGTAATACCTAAATCTATACGGAATGTAATATAGTGTTTTATTTTCTTGAATACAAGAAGATAAATTAAGAGAAGTTGAGCAAATAAATGAAAAAATTAAGCAAATAAATGAAAAAATTAAGCAAACAAATGAAAAGAAGTTAAGCAAACAAATGAAAAGAAGTTAAGCAAATAAAAATTTAAATAAATGAAAAGAAGCAAATGAATAAAATGTTAAATAAAAGAATGAAAAAGAAGTCAAGCAAATAAAAAAGTTCAGCAAATAAAAAAGTTCAGCAAATAAATAAGAAAGAAGTTAGGAAAAACAAGAAAAAGGAAGTTAAATGAATGAATGAAAAAAGTTGAATGAATGAAAAAGAAGTTGAATGAATGAATGAAAAAGAAGTTAAATGAATGAATGAAAAAGAAGTTGAATGAATGAATGAAAAAGAAGTTGAATGAATGAATGAAAAAGAAGTTGAATGAATGAATGAAAAAGAAGTTGAATGAATGAATGAAAAAGAAGTTGAATGAATGAATGAAAAAGAAGTTGAATGAATGAATGAATGAAAAAGAAGTTGAATGAATGAATGAAAAAGAAGATAAGCAAATGAATGAAAAAGAAGATGAGTATTGAAAGGCATACCTGGTCATTTTTTTTACAAACTTTTTTATGTAAACATTTCCTTCACATATTCTACATAAAAGTATAATACCTGCTCAGGTTAAATAGGATCTGTTAGAATTATCAACATTTCTAGGGCTAACTTTTTTTTAACAAAGCAACATTTAACATAAAAATGAAAAGGAAAGTGGAAATATTAATAATTGTCTTTTATTATAACAATGCTATATGATGGCCTAAATGCCTGCTATTCTCTTTGTTCCCTTTTATCCGGTTCCAAAGAAAAGTATCTTTAGTCAGAGTTCAGTGAAAGAGAAATGTTCAGATGAATATTAAGGAATAGGTTTCAAAATTGATACCACCAAATTGATATAACAAAGAAAAATGATGTCATTGCCAGATAAAATTACATGTGCAAATTTAATGAAAACCAACTGTTTCTGAGCTTTAACTGTTAGTGACAAATAAACACACAGACACACATGCACACAAATAAAACATACTATTAGAAATTAGAAAAACATCAACATACAATATTTGTCAATCTTTTCTCAGTGCAAATCTTATTACAGGCTCTACAGCCCTGATAAGCTGATTGAAAACCTGCACATTCAAAAATTACGAACTTCAGTTACACTCATTGTCATTTAAACAGAGTAGGAATCTCACACATATACATTCACATATATGTGTGTGTATACACACATCTTTAAGCAAAAGTCTTTTCATATATATATATATATATATATATATATATATATATATGCATGTATGTGTGTGTGCATACAAACATATGTAAATATCTTTTTACATGTCTATATATGTATATATGTATGTATGTGTGTGTGTGTGTGCATAATTATTTGGGCAGCAACCTTTCTTTTAAAGATTTTTCATTAAATACAGCAAACAAGGAAGATTCACATTTTTTTTTTTACTGGAAAAACATATATACAGATAAAGATTCTTGTAGTTCCCTGCTACTAACTAGTTGTGGAACCTAATTCAAATAATATAACAAAAAAATATTAATATACAACCCAGTGTGTGTGAAAATTTTAATTTTTTATTGTTCAATATATATATATATATATATATATATATATATGTAAAAAGTGTGTATAAATGTAAATAAATATATATATGTATAATTATTTATATATTATATCTTGGGTACTTATTAGAAAGCGCTCATTATCAGAGATAAAGCTAACATATTTGGTTGGATAGATGTGAGTTTGTGACCCTGGGTTTCACGCTTTAGCAATCATCAGACAAACTTATCTGATGATCGCTAAAGCGTGAAACCCAGGGTCACAAACTCCACATCTATCCAACCATATATATATATATATATATATATATATATATATATATATGTGTGTAAACTGTTGGATAGAGTATATCTGCAAAACAACAACAGAAATCTTTCTGTCTTTATATTTATATATATATATATATATAGAGAGAGAGAGAGAAAGATAGATAGTGTTTGATGTATAACAGAGCTAAAATTTATTTTGTTCCTCTCTGGTAACAAAAAGTGTTTATATATATATATATATATATATATATATATATATAGAGAGAGAGAGGGTATATCAAAAATAATTTTACAAACAATGGGGGGGTGTTCCGCACACCAAAAAATGACAAAATACACATAAACACATGTCCAGAAATCCTTCATTTTTAAAGAAAGTTTATTGTATATGGCACTGTGTTGCAAAACTAATGATTCCTATTTATTTCCATAGATTCCAACAGATACAAGAATCACAATAATACTATTTGATAGCACAAATTTTCAGAGATTTTATTTTTCCAGTCAGCACTATAATCTATGTATTTTCAAGGTATATTTCATTTCATGAGCTGAGAACTATGCCCAGCTACTTGGGAATGTGATTTGTTACATGCACCATTATTGACCTGGTTGAAACATATTACTACCTAACTGTGCTCATAAGTACTGTTTCGTTTCCATAAGTGTTCAGCAAACATGGATAAAGGTCAATGGACACAGTTTTTTTTTCTACATGGAGGAAAACAGTGAAAAAATTCTGCTTTGCATGAACTTTCATGTTAGATGTCATTTTGCTTGATTGCTACCTGTAATTATGGGTTACTGGTAGGAAGGCTCAGACTACTGTCACATCACCAATTCCTGCCTTTGACATGATAAGACAAGATAATAAAATTGGAAGCATTACTATCAGAGTGAGCTTTATATATATATATATATATATATATATATATATATATATATATAAGTATAGGATTGGTGTAGGCGGAATAAATTCCAGTAACCAAAAATACTATTCTCAAAAGAGTGCTCAATACAGAGTAGAGCAAATATTATTTAAGGTTCTACATTCAAAAGCATCACTTGATAAAACACCATGAGTGTTGAAACAAAATGGCTACTTTTGTAGTGGTGTTATAACATGTTGATGTTATAATTTTTGAATATATAATGTTTCACTTTTATTTAAGCTTCATCAGAAATGAAATAGAAGAGAAATTTCTGGTACTTTTTAGTTTTGTATTGTTTTTTTCCATTGGTTAAGTAGACCTCACATATATTTTGTCTTGACTAGTAGCATTTGTAAGTCCAATTCATGTGTATTTGTGTATCATAATTCTAGTTTGTCAACCCAAGATTTAATTGATAATTCGTTTCAGATGAAGCGTAAATAAAAGCAAAGCATGTTAAATTTATAAATGTTTACTATTTCTTCTTTATCCTATCATTCTGTTGGATTCTAATCCATATTTGATCCCAGTTCATATATATATATTAACTAATTAATGAATATCAAACACTTAAAATTCCACCTAGGGAATTTTAAGTGTTTGATATTCATTAATTAATAATAATTTTGTTGTTTCTGACATAGAGCTCTCTTTGGATCTTTATCCTATCAGAAATTCCATATGGATTACCAGTTTATTATTTATATATATATATATATATATATATAAAAAACTGTACTGTCATATATCACCATAATTTAAAAAAACGTATCTATGAATATAAAACAGACCTTACACACAACAATTTATCAAATTCATTAGTCATACACAGAAATAAATTCAACCACAACTTTAACCTAACAAATGCTACAAAGAAAATTAAAAAAGAAAGTGGTAACTTACTTAATTAGAAGGATAATTGTCAAAACTGCTGTTATCAAATCTTAGCAAAATATAAATCTGCATCCCAGATTCTTCCCAATATCTCATTTCCTGAAAGAATTACTACTATCCGAAGCCATGATACAAAAATATTAAAAAATTAAAAGAAAATCATTAAATCTATAACCACATGTTATTCAAAACATGTAACTCATAAATCAATCCCAATCCAAAATAATTTAAATACTAATTTATATAAAATCTAATTTATATATATATATAAAATCTATTCACTTTTCACATTTATTAGGCATTAAATTGCATCACCTCACATCTATGAACTTGCATGACTTTTCTGCTAACCTGATGAATATTCTTGAGCACTCCTATTCCAAAAAACTTTGAAACAATAACATTTTTCTTCTTGTATATAAATACTTGTTACAAAATAAAATCTTTATATTTGCCTTGATAAAGTACTTCAGAGGACAAAATGCACCAGCTAAGGTAAGTTTTCCTTTTGTGTTTATTTGTGTGTGTATGTGTGTATATATATATATATATATATATCATGAAATACAGTGTCTTCAATATTATGGTAATTACAATTAGATGTTTGTGACCCATTATAGAGGTAAGTATTATAAATCTGAGTATTTCTTCAATGAATAGAATTTTGGATTTTACAAGTATGTGTGCGTGACTTAAAAGAAGGGTTTGAGTAAAAATACAGAAATTGCAAGGAGCATCAAACATCATATGAATGCAGAAATCATTAAAAATAGAAAAAAAACAAAACAAAAAATATAAAACAAAAGTAACTCAATCTTATAGAAGATTGGAAGTTTCATGTCATTAATACTGGAGTCTTGGAGAGATCGTCAATACTGCATATGGTAGTCAGCATTCTTTGATTTGGGAACAGAGACCATTCCAATATTCGAAATCTTCTCAATAGAGTGGCTAACATAATAAATGCATTAATCCAGCAGAGAAACATGTTTGATGTGATTGTTAAGAGTAGATTTTTAGCAGAAGAAAATTATCTTTACAAAAAAATGAATAAATAAGTCTATATGATCATTCATTTCCTTTCAGAAGATAGAAGTCATTCTGAAATGCATGAGATATGATAATATATTTCATATAACATATAATAATATTATATATATATATATATATATATATATATATATATATATATATATATATATATATATATAATAATAATAATATATATATAAATAATAATATATATATATATATATATATATATAATAATATATATATATATATATATATATATATAGAATAATATATATAAGTATATATATATATATATATATATATATATATATATATATATAATAATATATATATATATAAGTATATATATATATATATAATAATAATAATAAGTATTACATATATATATATATATATGATAAGTATTATATATATATATATATATATATATATATATATATATATATATATATATATATAGAGAGAGAGAGAGAGAGAATAATTATATATATATATATATATATAATTCTGGAAAGCAAGGCAATAAAGATACTAAGACACAAAGGGGGCTACTGAGTGCGAAAGAATATAAGAAAAAGAAAAACATTATTAAGGTGGTAGGACAATAAAAGAACAGAAATTAAGAAAACAGAAAATAACAACTGATAATGCATTTAAATTTTTGAATATTGAACTTGACTGGAAAGTAAGAAATCAGAAGTCCACAAGCAAGAAGTGCAAGAAAAAAAACTGTTAGCATAGAACTTATGGTTACATCTAGCCATTTCACCTGTAAAATGATGAGATGTTGATGTCAATCTACTATTGTGCTTAAATTCATAAAATATAGGTAACATAGATGAGACTTCATCAGACCAATTATCATAAAAACATTTATAGAAAAGCTACAGAGATGCCAAATTACAGCAGTGGAATAGTGACTGAAGCCAAGATGCCTGGTCAAACATCAACTTGGACAATTACATCCAGCTGCTACATGTATTATCACATAGACCCCTTGCATTCTGACTACTTGAAAGATTGTTTTGTTTATTTATATCTGACATGTGGATGTTATAGTAAACACAAAATATGCCCGTATATTTAACAGAAAAATGCTAGCCTACATTTTAAAAGCTCAAACATTGCAGGTTAATAATTTGATATGCTATCTCTTAGATAGCTTAAGTTTTATCTTTCTCTGTAAATTATGGATTAATTAAATTTTATTTTAAGTCGTTATCCACTCAGTAGTAACCTTCATAAAAAAAGAGGAAGACGTTTTATTTTGTCTGAATCTGATTTTATAATATATATTTTATAATAATTTATACTCTATAATTTGAATATCTATAAATTGAATATCTATAAATTTGTTTGTTTTACCAAATCTTAATTTTATTTAGAGTTTTAATTTTTTTTTCACAAACGTTACAATACAAACAAACTGTTCATTTCTGTAAATAACCGAAGATGTTTATTACATAATAAATAATAATAATGATGCAATATTTTTGTCCCACAGACAAGAAAATGACCAGAATGACTGATTTTAACAATATATCAATGTTGGATTATTTAATGTTGAATTTTGTATGGAGTACCAGTGAGGACTGAACTCTCAGCTCAGTAATAATGGTCAAATAAACTAACCATTAGTTAACAGTAACACTTAACACCTCCACTAAAAAAATTGTTATGAACATTGAACTTAAAGAAAGAGTACTGCTTATTGAAAAATTCATTGAAAATATACTAAAGTGGTAAAGTTTTGTGGTATAGTTGGACTGAAAAGGATAAATTAGAACTTTATTGTGAATTATAATAGCAACTAAAAAAAAGAAACAGTGTTAAATTAAATTCATTTCATTTTCTATTCCCTGATGCACCTGACAGACGATTTTTTAATTTCTTAATTAGTAATTTTTTTTGGAAACAAAATAGATAATGATTTTGATTACCGTAGATACTTAGCAATCATGACTTTTGAAAACCTGGAAGCAAACATCGCATCATACACGAGATATAAAATTAGTGTATGTACTGCTGGCCATAGCTATGCCGTTCACCAATAGGTCTTCAAAGGTCACATGATACACAAGTATATACGGTAAAATAAAAATATCTTCAGCTGCAATTGAAGCATCTTTCCTAAGAGCAGAAAATTATGATTTAAATTAAAATAAAAAATAAAGTTATGATTAAGTTAAACAGAAAACAGTATTGGAAAAGAAAACATTGGCAGTTACGGCGGCGAGAGTGAGAAAGGATATTAGTCTAAAAAAAAAATCAAAACCAAAAATAAAATTATTTAAAAATACGGTGAACATTCTCTGTTAAGATTTGATCACTATAAAAAAAAAAAAAAAAAAATAATAAAATAAGTTATTTTTTAAAATTTCAAACTATCCTGAAATAATTATTTTTGAAAAGAATAAAAAAAAAGCAGAACATATGTAGCAGAGACATAACAACACATTTACAAACGTCAAAAAGAAAGATTAGAATTTTAAAAAATGTTTTAAGGTGTGCTGAAAAGTTCTCAGTCTAACCAATTTGTCCTACAGAAAAAAAAAGAAAGAAAGAAAGAAAAAACAATCTGTTATTTGTTCAGCACCCACTTGGACTTTTATAACTTGCAAGTTAATTTTACTTACATTTTAATTTTTATTTGTAAACTATTTCGTATTATTTTCAGAAAATTTGTATAAATTTGTTTCATTATCGTAAGCTTCTTCTTAACAAACATTTCTCCTCATATATTGCAAATTGAGAACATCAGAGTGAAAACGCTATCCCCCCCCACACACACACGCGCCATACACAGAGAGTAGAAAAGGACAATATGAAGACAAAAGGAAAACTTATCTTAGTCGCCGCATTTAGACCGCTGAGAGCATCTGCCTTGATAAAGTCCCTTAGAGGACGAAACATGTCAGCTAAGATAAGTTTTCGTTTCATCCTTATTCTCACACTCACACACACATTATGAGAAAGATAACAATAACATTAACAATAACTCCAAATATTGTATTTTGCCAAATTTCGGGCATACAGAGTAATTTTGGACGATATTGTACTTTTATTTTAAGGCGTGCAATGTTTATAATTAGTGCTTAGTAACAAGAGAAGACCAAGAGTATTATTATTATTATAAAAATAATTATAATATATAAACTTACATTCATTTACCATTCAACAAAGAACGAATTAATTACATATATTTATCTACCAATGGATTTGACATTTTTTTACTTTATTTGTTTAAAAACAAACGAATCTGTTTCTTTGTTTTTTTTTTAACATTTATTAGTATATTTATTATTGCACAGTTTTTATTTATTTATTTACATCTACCGGCCTGAATATTCAAAAAATATGCGCCCTCCGGCAGGATTCGAACTTCTGTCTCCTTGGGGAAACCGTCGGAGTGGTCTAAGGCACGTCAGATCTAATGACAGTTTTTCCTAGAGGGGACGCAAGTTCGAGTCCTGTCTGAAGGTACATATTTAACAAGATTTTTCAAATTTTCAGGCCGGTTGATTAGAAATAAATAAATACACTGTTTAATAAATAAATAAAAACTGTGCATCTACTCAAACATGAGTATCCATTTTAAAATAACGTTCAAACAAATAAATTTATAATGCGCGCACGCACACACACACACGCCTTCATTGTCAGTACAACTTAGAAACTTAGCTGAGGAAAATATATTTATTATTAATATAAATTTTAGCTCTGTTATTATATCACTGTGCACTGTTGAGTATTTGGGCAACAGTCCTTCTTTTATACAAGTTTCATTAAAAACGACTGACAAGGTTCTGTGGTTAAGCTTTTTATTTAATTTTTTCTTGTGTTTTTAGAATTTTCTTCTTTTCTGGACATAAATTATGTAGAAATTGTTTGAATGTTCTGTATGTCTGTTTTATTAATAATGATTCCATTATTTTTAGTCTTTTTTTACTTGTGGATGAGTCTATTATATTTGTATTATCAATGAGTATGTTGCGGGCGGAGTTAGTTTGGTAAGTCTCAATATGTATTTTAAATGAGACCTAATTGCTTTATGGTCAAAGAACACGAGTCTTCTTGTAAGGCATGTTGTAGCATATCCAATATATAATTATTTATGAATTTGGATTAATCAGGAACAGTTTTAATTAATTTAATTTTCTTTTTTGTTGACTATAGTTGTGTATTTCTTAAATATTTCTAAGGTAAAATTCAACCTCCTTATAGTTACTATGCATTTAATTTTTATAGAAAAAGTTAAATTTAATGATATTATTTTTATCTGCATGTTCACTGTTCAGTACTATTAATTGTTGCTATAGGTTACTTTAGAAAATAAAATTATAAGAACACAAGAAAAATTAAATAATAAACTTAACCTCAGTACCTTGTCAGTCATTTTTAATGAAAATTACATGAAGATGTGATAAAGTGCAATTATTTATCAAAGACACGTTTCGTCAGAGAAAGTGTATGTTCTCTTTGGGTTCTTAAGTTTGACACAAATTTATATATATATATATATATATATATCGTCGTGGCCTGACGATTGCGTCTAAAACAGCCTGTCGCCTCGCCTCTAAGTGTTGACTTCAATGTTCACTTTTATATTTACACATGCTCTATCTCTGATATTGAGCACTTTTTATCCCATAAATATAGCACACCTTAAGACTTAGAGTATATTTCTTCATATAGTTTATTGAACGGTAGTGCTCACTATCAGGCCTGACGATTATGTTTAGCATGAAACAGACTGTCGCCTCTGGATGTTGACTTCAATATAAAATTATAAGCATGACCAAGAAAAAAATGCATACCTGTCTCTAAACTAAACACATTATTTTGTAAAATAATTTCAGTCAATATCTATTTGCTATTATGAACAAACAAGTGTGACCCATATCTTTTACAACCCATAGATAAATTATTTTTTAAATTACTTACTTCTGCTATGTACCGTGTCCCTTCAGGGTGTTGGCGATCATGGCTCTCCACAATTTTCTGTGCTGTGTACGTTTTAGTAAATTTTGTCTTTTTGCTCTCTCTCCTACTAAAACACTGCAATCCATTTTTACGCAATCTAGTTTGGGAAATTATGCGCCGTCTTCCTCTGTCCTTCTTGCCTTCAATCTGTCCTGTGAGTATCAAATTTTCTAATCCCGTTTTCCTCATTATGTGCCACTGAAATTTCAACTATCTCTTTCTGATGTTAAGTATAAGTGTTCTTTTTGTTTCCGTTTTTCTTAAATACCAGATAACTAAGAAGTTGTTTGAGTCATTTTGCTGTTGCTGGGGTCACACACGTGAATCCTAAAATGTCGATTGTGCATAATTAAATTAATGATTGGAAAATCTGACTATGAAAATATGTCCTCTAACTTATCAATTTTTGTAATATATCAATCAATATAAATAAACTCTAGAAGTAGAAAATTATTAGAATTAAAAAAAAAAAAAACGTTAAAAAATAAACATCTGATTTAAAATTATAATCTGAGTAAATAAATTTTAACAAGATAAAAAATGGCTAATTACAATTATCATTATACTTCTGGAAAAGTTATGGCGGGAATAAAAACTTCACATAATAAGACTCTTGCTTGACTTAGTGACTTTTGGTTTGGTTCGTTTTTTTTATGTATTGTAATACAATAAAGTGTAAAGAAAAAAAATGACAATCAGAAAAAGAAAAAATACTATAAAGAAAGATGAAAAATTGATGGAAAAGACAGTGGAAAAACTTTACAAAAATATTGATGAAATATCTTATGAATAAATAATTCTGCAATAATAATAATAATAATAATAATAAAGAGCTTCGTGTGTGATCTTTGTTTTTTTAGTTTTTCGTTTTTTCAAAATATGCTTAGTGGAAGATGTCATAAAGAAAAGTCATTGAAGGGATTCCTGGTGTATCCCATGCCGTTTTTTTTTTTTGTTTTCCTTTTTTTTTAAAAAAAAAAAAGAAATACTAAAACATTGTACTCACACATTACGAAGAGCTTTACGTGTGTATCCTAATTTGTTTTTGTTTTGTTTTTTAAATGATCAGTGGAATATGTCATGAGGC